>JAOVVB010000037.1:989011-1000670 GCA_028570985.1 Heterobranchus longifilis
TATAATTAAAGTAGCTCGTGGAAGGGGAAACTAGCCAGAATTTACGTACAAATAACATAATGAATTTTATGATGAAGTCCTAATATGAGCTTCCCCTGTTTCAAAAGCTAGCAACCGCCAGCGATTTATTTATACTGTTGTTGTAAATAATCAAACTAATGCTGATCTGCACCTTATTTAATTAATGTGTGACACTTGGTTTTAGGGTTTCACGTGGACCCTTTAAAACTTCTAAAAAGTTTCCCCAAATAAAAAGGCCTTAGAATTCTACATTTCTAAAACTGTTAGAAATGTTGTTTTTCTTTCTTTTTTTTTTTTTTTTTACAAAATATGATTTCCCGTTGTCTCTTCTGATCGGTTATGGTCCTACTTTCTACATTTTCATTCTATTTGGAACTTTCATTTTTTTAAATTATATCTCAGATTAACATTTGAAGAAATACTCATTAAGGGTTCGGCATGAGGGATGTGAAATAAAACCTTAAGTGTTCACTATAAAATGAAGGTTTCCTGCAGATTGTTGATATTAGGGTTTTAGGGTTCCCCGCAGACCCGTTAAGGGTTTTTTCAGAGGTACCAAAAAAAAAAAACTCTTCTAAGATGATCACCTGTTTTACGTGGGTTTTGGGGTTCGGGCTTTTTAACAGTGGTTTTATTTGGAGTTCTATATGTGTGTGTGTGTGTGTGTGTATAACGCTCTGCTGTAGAGTTACTGATTCTGCCAGATGTCTGAACTAAAAAAGCTTGAAGGGCTCTACATTTAAAAAGAGTATGTGTGTCTGTGTGTGTGTGTGTGTGTGTGTGTGTGTGGTTAATGTGTCTCAGTTTGAATCTGAAGTGATCTGCATCCTTCATGTAAAGCAGGATGTCCTGATTGTGAAGGATGTTCTTGCTCTCCACTCGTCTCTTTTTTGAGACTGGAGAACAAAGACATTCCACAAAATCAGGACGGACCTTAAAAAACTGACTAGAAACCCACATCGTCTTACAATCTTGGATCTGTAAAGATGGACCAGGTCTCTGAAAATTAGCTTGAACTCTAGCTACGTATTGATTATTTTTCTGGAAGAGTGATAAAACATTGGTGGTGTAGTGGTTATACACTGTCGCCCAGCACCTCTAGGGTCCAAATTTGATTTCCATCTCTGTGTGCATGGGGTTTGCATGTCCTCCTCGTACTTGCTGGGTTTCCTCAGGGTACTCCGGTTTCCTCCCACAGTCCAAAGACATGCAGATTAGATTAATTGGCGTTCCCAAATTGCCTGTAGTGTGTGAATGAGAGAGTGAATGTGTGTATGTGTGTGTGCCCTGTGATGGATTGGCAACCCATCCGCTAAGTCTCCTGGGTTGGACTCCAGCCCCCGTGTGACCCTCTACAGGATAAAGCGGTAAAGATGATGAGTGAGTGAGTGAGTGAGTGATGAAACATGAGCCTCTTTAAAAAGAGTTTATAAAGTTTTATTCTACGTTTAGTTCTTTCTCTATGATGGCTTCTGCACCAACATCTTCATCATCATCATCATCGTCATCATCGTCATCAGCATCATGAATGATTTGTTTATCTTCATTGTTATGTTTGACTTTTCCCTGAGTTCTCATCAACCCCCCTCGGTTTTGGAGATTTTTTTTTTTTTTTTAAAGAAACTCCTAATTTATGTTCTTCTTGTCTCTGTCCTGAAGTAACCCTCTTTGTTTCCATCTCATGTCTTTTTCACCATGTTTTTAAACATAGCGTTCAAAAGGCAAGAATCCATAAGAAGAAGAAGGAATACATTTTGAATCCAAACATTGTGGATCCTGGTAGAACCCGTTGTTGAATCTGAGAGCGGTGTGAATGATCATGATACCTGCATAACTTCAGAACACATACATAAGCACTGTGTAGCACAAGGGAACTTTTGAATATGGGTTCTTTCTTTAAGACCTGATTTAATAATTTAGTTTTAAACTTTGGGGAAATGTGCAGACCAACATGGGTTCCTCAAAGGTTCTTTAAGTGCTTTATGTTTCTGGTTTTCTAAACAGCTTCCATCTAGAACATTTTTGTAAAAAATAAGAACCCTAAATCTTTAAAGAACTTTTAGTAGTTTGCAATCATACAACCACTAAGGGTTCCAAAATGTTCTAAAAGTATTCGGTGCTTATGCATCCGTTATGAAGTCCTCATGAAGGTTCTTGCGGTGGCATGTTGTAGTTGAGGCTAGCGTTTCGTTATTTATTATGTTTTTTATCCTTCATGCTTGAAGAGCCGTACAATAAGCTTCCAGTACTACACAATGTCACGTACAGGGCAGAGAACATCACACTCACACACACACACACACACCCACTCACTTCCCCTCTTTCACACACACCAGTCTTGAAAGGCTCAGAGAGACAAAAGATCCTCTCGTTGCCAGAATCTGTCTGCTCTCAACGTGACATGTTAAAACACAGCTCTCGGTAATTCCACATTGTAGGAGACAGCGGAAACGCTTCCTCTGTCCGCGGAACCTCCGGGAGGGACGGGCGAGTGACACGTCAGGGAACAGCGCGTAATTATTTCAGCTACACCAGAACACCAGGCAGGGCGCATCTGCCAAAGAAAGATAGAGAGGTTATTTGCATAGCTAATGACCGAGCCAAACTGCAGAGATACACTTAGAAAAAAAAACATTAACAAACATGGACAGCGACAGGCCGTCTTTAAACCCCCGTGGGCGGCAATGTGGAGAGTTCCGTCCATCTGCTTTAAATAGGATTTGCACTTTGAGGCTACAAGGAAAAAAAATGGAGATATTTACGCTTGTTTTTACTTCAGGTACTAAAGTTGAAACTGATCTGTACATACGCACTACGAAGTTTGTTTCTGTTTATGCCTCTGGAGGAAGCGTCTCTGCAGAACTCCATGGAGAACCAAAAACAGTACAGTTTCTCAAAACCAGCCTTTCAATAACAGAAGCACAGATCACCCCAGAGCGCCAGTAAATCCTGGATTTTGATTGGTCAGACAGTCAGGAATAGGTTTCCATAACATTACATTCAAACTATAGCTGTGCATTAATATGGACTTAATAACACAGTCATAACTATTGCGTTAAACATTTATAACAAAGTGATAGACACTTAATGAAAACATTGTGACAAGTTGTGAATTATTTCGACACCCTTAACCCAAAGTCAGGGTATTTTCCATTTATTACACTATAACTATAAAACACTATTTTTATACATGGTGTAAGAGCCGTATCACATGGTTATAAATGTCTTATGAAGCCTGTATGTAGTTAGCCATCAAATAAAGTGTTAGGCATTATTGTTTTAAAATGATCCTGTTTCTATAGAAACAAACATTTTAGAAGGACTTTTTGTTTTTCGTTATTTATGTATCATCAGTGGAAGGAGTCTCCAGTTTCAGGGCGTTGTAACAGGGGTGAAGCTGTACTGGAACATTAAGTTTTGAGACAGAGGAGTTTACGTTTCTGTATAGTGTGTGTGTGAGAAAGAGAGAGAGAGAGAGAGGCTGGTGAAGGAGCGCATGTTTATAGCTGCTATAACGTAAGTGAGGATGAGAATATATTTGAAAATGTTTTAAAACATTATATATAATTAAAAACTGAAAGCATAAAACCATTGTTTGCAATTTGCTGTTGTATAAGATGAATATAACATGTGCTATATATGTGAATATGTGTGCTGTAATGTAAACATAAACAACGATCAGCCCTGTCAGTTATTATTATTTTCCCAGGACAGCGCACCCCTCAGGTGTTCAATCCTGTAATTGCTATTAAACCAGTTAACAATGGCATCATTCTGTTCATCGCACATGTCCGTGTAAATGAGCCGTTGCTATGGAAACGATAACGTAAATCGAGCACCGCTTCATTGTGATTGTTGAAGCTTCTGTTATAGATAATAACCAATCAACACCTTCTGACCAATCAGAATCCACAATCCAGAGTTAAGGGGAGACAACGAATGGCATCTGTGTGGCAGAAACAGCGAGTTAAGGAGATTTAGAAATCTGTAACAATTCCCACAATACACATTCAGAACAAAGTAAACCCTTTGAAATCTCAGAGGTAGAGTTCGAGTTTGAACCTGCTTCGTGTTCGACTGCAGTTTAAAAAAGAGAATTAAACACAGATGTAATTAAAGCCTTAAGCTGTGAGCGACAGAATTTGGACGAGACAGGTCCGATTCTGGATTGCGGTTTAAGTGTTATCGCCGCAGAAGCCGATTGTCCCAGCCGGTGACGTGTCGCTCACGCTGCTGTCGCTCGTGTGTGTGTGAACACACAGCGTGTTCTAACGGAGGAAGTGGCTCGAATCTTCCAGCATGACACACTTCATTCACTTCTTCAGTATTCAGCTCGGGGGGGTGATGGAACATGAATCAGGAGGCCAAGCTGTGCCATCTGCGCTAAGCTAACGCTACATCATAACCAAGTTCTGGATCAAATTAGACGTGCTACTGCTTCCATCTGGACCTGATGAAAGTCAATCCAACACACACAGGTAGGCTAATCAGGACGCTAAGCACTGAGACGAGACGCTACGTTTGATCGTTCTGCGAATTTTATCGCCTCGATTTCTGGCTGAGATCTCACGATGAAAGATTCACACACCAGATCTCACAGGGAGAGACGGAGAGAAGGAGCGAGAGAGAGAGAGAGCAAGAGAGAGTGAGAGAGAGAGAGCAAGAGAGACTAAGAGAGGAACAGAATGCATTTTTTTTAATGAAAGTGCCCTTGAAGACGTTCTCAAGCTCTTATTTTAAAAGCAGTAAAATTAATAACTGTATATTAAGAAAATCTAAGAATAATTTACAGTTCTGTGCAGTTAGATAATATTTAAAATATAGTTTTTAAGAGTATCCTGTCAATGGACTGAAATAGAGTTAATGTAAATATCTGATTGCACTGTATAAAGGAATGTTTTAGACTATTTTACACAAACAAAAAGCAAATAAATTTAATAATTCAATAAAGTCGATGTTTAGTCATACAAATAAAAACACAAGCACACATAAGTAAGTAATGGGGAAAAAAATGACTAACTAACTAAAGAACCAAATACTGTGGTATAATAATAATAATAATAATAATAATAATAATAATAATAATAATAGATACAGTATTAAAAAAAAAAAAGAGTGGATGCTGGTGTCACTAACGTCACTGGGGAAAGTGTGGAAAAAGGGGCGAGGTGTTGAATAAATGAAGGGTGCGAACAGCTCCTGTTCCCAGAGCAGCTTAGCCCTCTAGAGCAAAACACAAGCATTCACACACACACACACACACACACACACACACACAGAAGTATTCATTTTGGTTATTGTTCAACAGTTTGTTACTTTTGCCTAAATATAGCTGAAATAAAAACACTTATTGTTTCACTTCTTTAAGGCTGAGAATGTGAGTGAATGTTGACGTGTATATTAGTACAGAGCTCTGAGTTATTCATATCTCCAAAAACTCCCTGAAAAACTTGTTCATGCAGGTACTGAGAGTTTTATTAGCAGAATAAAGAATTTACAAAAGCAAACTGGAATTAAGAACTAAAGTAGTGCGAGAACAGCGCAGCTCATTTGTTTAATTTCTTTTTCCATTCAGTTGTGTATCGCTGATCAGTGAGTAGATTAAAGGTGACCTGATGTTCTGCTAACACTGATCACTGCCTGCTTCATAAACACAGCAAGCAGGTCACTGGACAGAAGGACGACATGACAGCTGAAGAGGTTTTTTTGTCCCGTTGATACTATTTTTCAGATTTCTAGAGTACACGTCTGAACTAGAAAACAGTCTAAAAAAACAATTATTTTTGTCTAAAACAAAACAAAAAAAAAACCCTGCAGAAATCAATAGAAAGCCGATCACTCAGTTTCCATTTTAGTATGTGTGTTTTCTCCTGCTCGTGTCCTTCGCGTGATGAACTGGTTTTAAAAGGGTGATTTTTCTTTTATTTATTAATTCATTTATTTTGTATTTCCCATTTTACTAAAGAATAGGAAAAAAAGTTACATTTCCCTTTTTTCATTTCAGAACACATGATATGCAGATTAATAAAAGAAAAGAAGGAAACAAAGAAAAAAAGAAAATTCAATTATTAAAAAAAAAGTTATACATCCGAGAATCAAAGTTTAATTTATACCCATTTTTGTCTGTTTAATTTTTTTTAAATATAAATTAAATTATTAAATTTCATAAAGCACAACAAGAGGCAAAATAATATTTTGTATTTACTTTTAGGTAAAAAGACCCAAAATAACATAATCATTAAAGAAAACTTTAAATTGTGTTAATTTGTTCATGTAATAAACAAAATTCTCTGTAAAATTAGCTTGTTAATTTTGTTACAGACATTATTACATTTGGTTATTACATTTTTACACTCACTTTAGTAAATCAGAGTCTGGTGTATTGTGTTGCATTGTGTTGTATTGTGTGTGTGTGTGTTGTAAGTGTGTAAAACCTTCACACAAAAGAGGCGTATAAATGTCGAATGTAGTTTTTTATCCTGAACCAGACAGGCGACTCCACAGCTGTGTTTCTGCCATTCGGACGTTCTTCCTCTAGTTGCCAGGTACAACTGCACCACAGCACAAGCTGACGCCTAAATCCCGCACACACACACACACACACACACACACACACACACACATGGATACTGTCTGTTGTTTTTCTAGTAAAATTAGTAATGCAGGAAGAGCAAGATAAACAAGCCACAAACAAATCAGGTAGTAAGTAAACACAGGCATTTTATCCAGCTTTATAGAGCAGCTGTTTAATTCTGGATTCTGATTGGTCAGAAGGTGCTGATTAACTTTCTATAACAGCAGCACTGTCAGATGTAGAAGGTGCAAATTACAGGGTTTTATTAAATCACTCATTCTAATATGTTTGTGTTATTACTGATGATTTAGTGTTTATGGAAGGAGTCTCCAGTTTCAGTGCCATGTATCAGTTAAAGCTGTAACTTTAATTCTTTTCTGGTCTCTTCAGGACACAAAAGTTTACACACCTGAGAGCCCAGGAAGAACCTCTAATCAATCTGTGTATTAAAGTATCATTAAAGCAATACTTTTGGTGTCAACAAAAACAACATGTGAACACTGACGCTGGTTCTTAGAGCAGGAAGAAGCTCAGAACAGAAGAGAACAGAACAGGAAGCGTGTCGTGATAAAGCGGAAAGCGAATCGATACAAACAGTAAAGTGGACTCACGGTGCAGTCGGAGCCGAGCAGGTTAAAGACGAGGCCGTTCTCACGGATCGTCAGAAGAGGACTTAACATTCGAGACATCTCTGTAACACCTTCCCTCTCACACAGCGCTCTCTCTTTCTGTGTACAACTGAGGAAGCACATGCAGCCCATACACACACACACACACATACAAACACGGTAATGCTTCCTAATGCAAATCATCAGTCACCAAGATAAAAAACAGTGTGCCATGCCATATACCCCCGCCACACACACCCAGACACTAAAACACACACACACACACACACACACACACACACATGCTAGGATGTGAACAACAATTCAGACTGAGTCTCATGCCCACCCAGGCCACCCCATACATTCACAAGAAGTTCTGAAACCTGTGGACTGACCTGCAGTTGAAGTCTGTTACTGTGTGTTTTGCATATGCTGTTGGTGTATCATCTTGTGTGTGTGTGTGCATGTGTGTATCATGTCAGTGATTCTCTCTCTCACCTCCAGTGCAGAGCTTACGCAGGAATAGCAGCAGGCAGCTCTGAGTGAATCTACACACACAGTGAGGCAAAGACGTTTAAAGGATGGCCTGGTGGTAAGAAGGGCAGCAGTGAAGCCACCTCTCTCCAGGAAGAACATTAGGGACAGACTGATATTCTGCAAAAGGTACAGGGATTGGACTGCTGAGGACTAGAGGGGTAAAGTCATTTTCCCTGATGAATTCCTGTTTCGATTCTGTGGGGCATGTGGAAAAAAGTCCTGTGTCATGCCAACAATAAAGCATCCTGAGATCATTCATGTGTGTGGTCGCTTCTCAACCAGTGGAGTGGGCTCACTCACAATTTTTCCTAAGAGCACAGCCATGAATAAAGAACAGTACGAAAACATCCTTTGAGAGCAACTTCTCCCAGGCAGTTTGGTGATGAACAATGCCTTTCCCTGCATGACGGAGCACCTTCTCATAATCCAAAAGTGATAACCAAGTGGCTCGAGGAACAAAACATCAAAATTTTGGGTCCATGACTGAGGAACTCCCCAGACCTTAAACAGATTGAGAATTTATGGTCAATCCTCAAGAGGAGGTGGACAAAGAAAAACCCACAAATTCTGGTAACAGAGGGTCAAATGGTTAAAATATCGCTCAGGTAAAAGAAGTCCTTCATTTACTTGAGCAAAAATACAAAAGTACCCACCTTCAAATTTACATAAATATCAAACATATTAAGCTTGTATAAGCTCACTGTAGCCTTCATGTGATAGTAAAAGAGTCTCTCTCACTCATTCTCTCTCTGCTTCCAGTCCAAGAGCGTGTTGTTTTCATCACTATCGAAAACCATGTCTGTTTCTGAAGTCAAACCCCTTATACAGTACATGATTGAGCATTTCATTAAGTAAAGGCAAATCACACAGTAATGTATCAAAATCATCAGGTTGCGATATTACAGCTTCAGATACGGCATGCCACTGTGGTTATGTAACGGATTGCCATGCAGAAATGAACTGAAGTAAAGATATTTGTTGTAAAATGTGGTGGAATCAAAGTAAACATTATTATCCAATATGAAATATTTACTAGGTACAGCAATGAAGTCCATGTACTTAGTTATTTTCCACCTTTATTTCATCTGCATTGTTGATAATAACACCTTGAGTAGAGTTGCTATGGTTACAGTGCACAGATCGCATGCGTCCTCATCAGTGACTCCTGGGTAACGAATAAAACATTTTACACGTATTTCACACAGACGTTTTTACAAATACACACAATTCTGTAACTTTTATTCACATTGTAGTGTGTATTGTCCTAGTGCAGTCACATTCACAGGATTAGAGAAGAGTTTCGGATGAGAAGAGTGTGCAGTGTAACCCGTCAGTGTAACAGTCCAGCTCTATAACTGCAGTGCACGCTCCAGGAGATGTTCGTCCTGCACGTGGTAAGGCAGGGTCACTCTCAGCTCTCTCTGAGCCTCCATGGTTAGCTGAATTGTTTCATACGCGTTGGAATTTCCCGACCAACACCTGCGCGCCACCTACGGGAAAACATACATGACAATATCGAAAAAATATCTAAACCCAAGTACAGTATAATAATAATAATAATAATAATAACAAATATGCTATGGTGGAATCCCTGTTTCAAAATTCCATGTTGGCATGGACCTGCTCTGATGCGAATATCTACGATGTAGCTAGAAAGCGCCAAGGCAGACCTAGCATGAAATACAGTTGGCACGGGAAAGACATAATTTAGTACAGAAAAGCTAAGGATAGCGATATTACTTTTAAGATGGACTGCGAGGGCCGCCAGATCACTATAGCTGCCCCAGAGCTAATCGTCATAGCTAATCGTCATAGCTAATCGTAGCATGTCGTAGGCGATATCATACTTCACCACTGCCTGCTCTAGCACCCGTAGGTGCTGCCATAATTCATAGCTCATGCCAGCAAGCTATAAATTGCCATGACATACGCCAGCAAGCCACAATCTTGCTATATGATAACCAATGACTTTCTGGATTTGTAGCAATTAGTGAAAAAAAATGTGAGCTTAAATTACAAAAACAAACCGTATTCTAGGATCACTTCTTTAATACAGTTCACTTTAATACAGGAAAACCTGCTACTGATGCTTCTTCAAGACGGAGGCAGTGACAGCAGGTCATGATGTTAGCTAACATGCCTAACATCTAATGTTACATGTTAAATGTAATGATCTATTTTATGTTTCTCCTCTAAAGGCATTTTGTGGTGGGATAAAAAGCATGATGGAGTAAATAATCCACCCGCTCACAACCATAACCAATGCACTTTTCACTGTTAATGACGTGTTAGCAATGCTTCAGACTAAATCAAAGCTAGTAGGTGTGTCCATCTGTGTAATTACCTGACATCACTGATACTGGCTGGTTGCATAAAACTATCTGCTGGGCTGAAGAAAAAAAAATCAACCCCAGCCATGCTTCTTTGTAGTATTCTGAGTACTGCTCTTATGCCCCCTGGTGGTGGTGGTGCAAATGGTTCCACAGAAATCCTATTTATTCTGCTTTAAAAACATCTGATGACTAAAAGCTACACAGATCTGTACCTAACTTCCAGACTGATTGCTCTGGAGGAGCAATCAGTGTTTGCATTTAGAAGGCAAGACTTCAAATGTCAAGTCTTACACTTTTCACCATTTTCACCCTCTTATTTTTGATGACTCATGTATACTGGTTTAACTGATCCCACTTTAGTGCTCAGAGAATCCCAGTGCATTTCTAATTAAAAACCGACTCTCCAGGCTGCCTTTTAATGACGGTCAGAGATGGTGAAGCCACTTTCCTAAAACTTATCCACAATTCATTTCTGTTCCTAGACATATACAGAAGATATACTAGAGAAACTAGAGGAGAGAACTGAGAACGTTCTCATATACACACTACAGAGTCTGTGTTACCACACACACCGGTCGTCAGAAACACTCACCCCGTTAGACACGTCCCAGTTCAGCATCATCCTGGCTCTCTTTGCAGCCTCCTCAGTACCGTCCAGAACCAATCCAAAGCCGCCGTTCATTACCTCACCCCTGGATCAAAGCAAAAATCAGTAGATTATTACTGTTAACGTTTTTTACCCCAATTTATCTAACATAACATATCTGTAGACAAAATATTTAGACTTAATTTAAACTCCCGATAACATTAGGATTACTTTTAATTACTGTTCATACTGTAACCGTTAATACTTGCTCTGTTAACCGTTAATACTTGCTCTGTAACAGTACTGCTTACACATCCTGCATGGACAGATCACACTCTTCTGGATCACAGAACCCTTTTTGTTCCACACACCTCCTGTCCCAAACATTGCATTTCGTGCAAAGGTCAAAGTTCAAAGGACAAAACTCCCGTCGGACTGATCATTGCCTATGACCTGGCTTCGTTTGTGTAGTTTCTAACACTGTGCAAAAGTCTTGACCCCCACTGATTTCTTTATAATCTTCTTCAAAAGCTCCAGACCTTCTTGTATTTTTAACGTAGTCTTGAGGAACAGTTCTCCAGGCATCCTGAGGGACGTTTTTGTCTCTCATTTTCAGTGACTAGAGCAGTTTCAGTGGAAGTTCTTTTGTTTGTTAATAAAAAAAGCCTCTAACTTGAGGCATGACCCAGTGAGAAACAGATGCAGATAATGACAGATGATCAGGTGATTAGTTATACTGCTGATGCTGAAAGCTGAGTGGTTGGAACAGACAAGAGGGGAAATGAGGTCGCTGCTGGAGTTGTTACATAAACAACCAGTTTTTAAACCATATCTTGAGGCACTTTGCAGCCTGCCACGGTAAAACATCTGTTCCTGGGAATTCCGGCTTTGACAATCTCCCAACCTAATCTCAAATGATTTTTATTTGTTGATACCTGTCTGCAATATCTGATATTTAATGTAGTTGGATATATTTTCAAATATATAGCTATATATATCT
>JAOVVB010000037.1:1002472-1018094 GCA_028570985.1 Heterobranchus longifilis
ACTGTGGGAGGAAACTGGAGTAGCCGGAGGAAACCCACCAAGCACAGGGAGAACATGCAAACTCCATGCACACAGATTATAAATAATATATCTTTTTTCATGTAAGCAAACAAAGGTTATTAAATAGGTGTAATGTAACAGTGAAACTGCAGAATATATTAAAACCTGAATTTCATAAATCCATTACACGTGTCCAAGCAGGATCTCTTCAGGAATAAAAAAGATGTCGCGGGTGATTTAATCGTTTTCCCAACAGACAAAACTCGAAGACAAAATTTATTTCAGGAACAGACTCACGCCTCGTGTTGCGGCCATGACTCACGCCTGCCTTTTATTGGCAATATTTTGGTGATATCTGTAACACGAGCGTCTCTCCCTCTCCCTGCGCTGGGACGGGTGGACCTGCTGTAGGTCCTCTCAGACAGCATATTACTGTAGGTTTGAAGATGAAATGGCACGACGGCTCTGTCGCTTGCTCGGGTTTATTGATCCATGTAGCGAGTCGTGTTCTCCAAGTATGACATGAAATACAATTCATAGAGCAGGTGAACGCTGCTTTCACAGTGTGATGTTTTAGACAGCATGTTCTCATGATTTGACCAGACTGGATCTTCAGTGACTTCCTCTGGAGAAAGCTCACGGCTTAAACGGATCCAAATAAGGCTTCACCCCCCCCCAAAAAAAAGCCCTAGTTTAAATAATTGCGGTACTAAATGCTGTTCATGGGGTAAACACTCACCTTATGGGTTCTTAGGATTCTTGTGGGTTCCAGGCTTCTTAGAACCGGATTCATGCAGGCAGTGTTCTATTAGGAACTTCATCAGAATCAAATATCCGGAGGTGCTGTGGTGTTTTATAAGTGTTCGCTCCAGGTGAAGCTAGCACCCTTAGCTTTAATAAAAATTACAGTCTCTGCATGAAATGTTTTCATCTCTTATTCAGCTGGATTTTTTAAAGCTCATTAGATTTCCTCTTGCATTAGCAGGGATGTGAGTGAGTGCAGTTACAGAAAGGCCAAACACACACACACACACACACACACACACACACACACAGATCACACGGCACTTAGCAGGCAGCGAGCTTTAATCCGAGCCTAATCGAGCCTCAGGTGGAGCGTCGGTGTCCTGTACGAGCCGGACTGATTGTTTTACTCCGTGCTTGGATAACGACCTTCTCTCCTTACCACCTTCAACTCCCCCCGCCCGCCAACCAGACAGGACCCCTGTACACTCGTCCTGCCCCTGACAAAAAAACAAAGTCGTTAATTCGGCGTGCAGGGCTTAACACGAGGCGTTAGGCTGGAGAGTCGCTCGTTAAGGGCCGGCTGATTGCTTCTCGTGCTGTCGTAAAGCCGCTCCGATGGCGTCCGTTGTCATATTTCCTCCTGAGCTGACAGTAAAATCTCCTAGAGAGCTCTGCGGCGAGAAGGACGATAAAAACCCAGCGGCGTTCTCACACAACCAACACAATGACACACTCGCTAAACTGCTTTGCACCGGCACGTAGGCAGATTTAGGTCTTCTCGGCTTCGCACCGGCACTAATGAACAGACGTGAGCTGCTTAAATGCTGCTTCTTACAGAGAGACACGCTCCCCGGTGGCAAATAAAGCATTTTCAGTCTTGGCTTGATTTATGTGGAACTATTCTCCTTCTTCACTTTCGCCGCTCTTAATTCCTCGCGGTGACAAAAGTAAAGTTTTAGTAACCTTGTGATCAAGGTTAAGGAGAGAACGCTGTGTTCTTTCTCCTCTTCTAATGCGCGATTGAATCATTTCGACATGCGAGTGTCGGCGTGCGACGTCGCCTAGGCAACTCGGATAACGACACAACAGAGGAGCTCTTCCCCTCGAGAGCGGCGATTTAACCTGAATGTTTGTACATTGAGATTAAAAGATGGGAGCGTCTGGTGTCAGCGCAGGCCCGGAGGCCGCCGGTAACAAGGCCGCTGAAAAAGGACCTGTGAGATATCACGTATCAATGCTTTATTATTTCCTCCCTGATTAATAATCAGTGCCTGAGTATGCTTATCTTGCAAATTAAAGTCTTTATTTTTAAAGAAAAGCTATACATAAGGAAGAAAGATATGTCTGTGTGAGAGGAAGGGGGAAAAATGCACAGCAAGGAGAACGTGCGTCATTAATTTCGACTCATTTAAAGGGTTTTCATCGAGCCGAGATTGTTGTGAAGTTGCCGTGTTAATGAGATAGATCTTTCATGTGGAATGATGGCACAATTAGGAGAACAAAAGTGCAAGGTGTGACAATTTAAGCGAATGTGCTTTGTCAGTGTCTGAGAACAGCACCTCTGAGACAACATATGCATGAAAATGCGCTTATGAAACGACCGTGCCGGGTTCTCGATGTCTGGATTTCGGTTCTTGCACACGTTTGCCTTGTTACTGTGCTCCCCGGTGCCGAAATCCCACCAGGACGCTGCATTTCTAGGCCAGGAAATGGAATTGGAGTTTGCTGAACAGGGTGTCCTTAAAAAATAAAATTAAACAAAAACACCTTCGCTAATATCTTAATAGCTGTTGTCTTGGGTCACGTTTCAAACAAGTGCTGAGCGCCGTCAGATTTGCGAATGTCCGACACCCACGACCCCCTGCATTCTCTGGGAGCTCACTTCTAATTTAGCAAGGATATAAAAAAGAAGACAAAAACAAACAAACACACAGCTTTCTTTACTCGTGTATCGTGAAGTCCCTGAAGACGCATCGCAATTCTGTTCCTGTCCTCATCGGCACGCAAAATTAAACTGCTAAAATAGTAACACTGCTATTAATTAGTATTAAAGTCTTCCATCCTTTCACTTCCTGTTCCAGTTCTGGTCCCCGTCCTCATCACAGCGCTGGTGTGTCACGTTTACACTTGTATCCACAACTACTGAAGGTCCAAAGTCGCATCAGATTTCACACAAGGAACGTTCCAGGTGTTTAGAGTGGGGTTTTACACACACACACACACACACACACACACACACACACACACATATTATTAAAATCTCCAGTGTATAGTTTATACTGGTGAGTTGCCAGATTTTTTCTTGAGTAAAAGCATTTAGATCACCACGTTTAAACACAAACAACTTTAAACCTGAAAAAAATACTTTATCTTTTTTTTTTTTTCCATACACAAGAGCAATGAAAAATAAAAGCAAAAAAAAAAGACTAATATAAATGAGTATGTTGTAAATTTCAGCATGACATTTTGTAGTTACATTAAACAGTCAGATGGTGACGCTGGACATAACAACAGTGCTCCAAACATGTGCAACAAAACATGTGCTTAACTCACATGAGCATAATCGAGACAAGCCAATGTTTAGTTTAAACTCCGCCACCATATGTATAACTCATAACTCATAATCAGAGGTGGACCAAAGTATTCAATTTGAGTTACATTTGAAAAGTATACAAATCCTGTACTCGAGTAAAAATAGATATACACTGGGTAAAATGTTACTGAAGTAAAAGTAGAAGTCCTCCAGTTATATTTGTACTTGAGCA
The DNA here is from genome assembly GCA_028570985.1 of Heterobranchus longifilis. Taxonomy (NCBI): domain Eukaryota; kingdom Metazoa; phylum Chordata; class Actinopteri; order Siluriformes; family Clariidae; genus Heterobranchus; species Heterobranchus longifilis. Next base: position 1,005,985 of record JAOVVB010000037.1, read on the forward strand.
AAAGTACTGAAGTAACTACCATCAAATTTACTTAAGTAACAAAAGTACTGAGGTTGTTTCAGTTTAAAGTCATAGTAAAAGTCTCTCTCTCTCTCTCTCTCGCTCTCTCTCTCTCTCTCACTCTGTGCTTCCCAACTGTGAACATGCTGTTTCCGTCGCTATCTGCACCCGTCTGATTTCTGATTTCAAACACCTGCTACATGATTAGGGAAACCAATTATATGTAACAGCCAGCAGATGGCGATATTAACACTTAAAATTCTACGCTTCACTCTGGTTACGTAACGCAGCACCATGCAGGAATGTAGTGGAGGACGAAGTACACATATTTGTTGTTGCATATAGTGGAGTAAAAGTAAAAAGTATCCGGTAATAAATGTACTTAAGTAACATACCGACGCGTGAAGACTGTAGTTAAGTACAGTAACGATGTAGTACTTAGTACTTAGTCACATTCCACTCCTGGACATAACTTGTAAAAAGTCCTTATCCAAGTCTTAACGCTACTTTCTTTCCATGCATTAATTAATGTGTCTTGTGAGCCCATGTTTTAGAGACTTTGCTGTTCAGATTTTTTAACCTTGATTATAGGGACGTCGTTAACACCCAGCCGTGAGCGCGCTGTCTAGCACCTACGTGTTACATATTGCAATAGAAATTATGATACTGAAATCGGCTGAATAAAGAACAGAATGAAAAGCCATGACGACTGACTGCTGATTACTCGAATAAAACCCGTCTCTCTACACTGTATATAACGCCTTTATTGTTTCCCCTCTAATTGCTTTATTTTTGTCTGGTTATGAACGCCTCATTTTCCTCTCCAACCCGACTCACACACACATACACACACACACACACACACCCTCTCACACATAAGCACGCACACACACTTCAGTCAAACACCAATCTCTAAATCTGTCTATAAGAGAAAATGCTTCAGAAATAACCTTCATGAGTAATTTACATGAAAACTGAAGACACTTTCTCTCCGCGCTCGCCTTCATCTCCACTGCCACGGTACAGCGCTAATGCTCAGCCCTGCCGTGTTTACTCTCTGTCTCTTTACATTTCAAAGCTGTACTTAGAAAATACTGTTGACATTTTTATCAAAATTATTGTATTGAGCCAGAGTAGATCAGGACAGCTAGTCAACTCGAATCTGCTCATTTATCTCAGGCTAGATTTTCAATTGTTAATTACCAGGACAACAAATTACCCGGATGTCTAGCTAAGCGGGTCAGCGGGTATTATTATTATTATTATTATTATTATTATTATTATTATTATTATTATATGGTATTGGCTATCTGTTGTTGCTGTTGATTATGCATTTTTTTAAAAATATAACTTAATTTTTTTTAATGAATAAATTTTAATTATATAATGTTAGTTTTATTTGCAATATTATTATTATTATTATTATAAACAGCCATGGAAACTATGTCACAAACATTTAAAGGGAAAAAAACAAAAACAAATTTAAACGAAAAGCTATAGATAGGATGATTAATATATATTAAACTACAGACAGACCATAACTTCTTGGATGTTACATAAAATCTGTATATTATTGTGCAGTGTATACTGTGCAAAAGTCTTGACACCCCCTGTTTATATTTTGCTGCCAAACAGTCAGACTTTCTTGTATTTTAAATGGACTGTTGAGGATCCCTGTACTTTTTTTTTTTGTTCCTGTACCTGAGCAGTTTCAGACAAACTTTTTTTGTTTGTTAAGCCACACAGTGACCTGAAAATCTAAAAAAAACATCTAACTTAAGGCATGAACCAGTGAGAAACAGATACAGATGATGATAGATGATCAGGCCGGTGATTAGTATACTGCTGATTGTGGAACAGACGAGAGGGGAAATGAGGTCGCTGCTGAGGTTCTTACATAAAAAGCCAGTTTTTAAATTGTTTCTTCAGTCTGTCGCAGTTAAACATCTGTTACCATTTGTCTCTTTTGATCTACATCATTTCATTTCATTTACTAAGGAGAAATGGGGGGGTGGGGTCAAAACTTTTGCACAGTACTGTTTGTATATGCTGTTTTACTGTTCCTTTGTTATCAAAGCTAAACATCATGAGATGTTTGCTGGGTGTATAAATTATGCCATATGGCTCACTTTCTTTGTATCATCAAATAAATAAATAAACAAACAAGAAATATATAATTGTCTGTCTGTATAAGTGTCTGTCTTAAAAAAAAAAAAAAAATCTGAGCCAAGCTCATAAAGCTCCAAGATGGAAAAATAATTTAATTATCATTTCACTCTGGGATAAAACAACGCCTGAGGCATTCTGACTACAAGAGAACAGAACAGAGAGAGAGAGAGAGAGAGAGAGAGAGTGACAGACAGACAGACAGATAAAGGAGTGACTGATGGACGGTTAGGATGGAGAGTCTAAACATTGCCTGGAAGCTCAAGACCTTGTTTGGCCTTTAGTGTTTCCATCGAGCCGATCGAGCAATTCAGCTGTCACGATAAAACACCGTCGTTGCGGAAACACTCCACCGTAGTCTCCTCGAATCCGCGCACTAATACCTTCACTTGATGGACGAGGGGTTTAGCCCCGAGTGGACATTGTGGAGTCTGGATCTGGAGTCAAGCAGCAGGAGGTGTGATTAGATAAGACCTCCCCCGCCCTGTCTCACTCACTGTCTGTCTGTCTTCCTGTCTCACTCTCAGTCCATCCCTTTCTGTCTCGCACTCGTTTGTTGCCTGTAGGATCGTATAGAACAAGTTCTGCACTAAACAAGACATCTTGCTATCAGTTATCTTTAGCTTCATAGCACTCGATTGTGATTTAAAATTTCTGACCTGCAGGAAAAATAGTTCTCAACTTCAGTCAAGAATGTTGTTAAATAATCAGTGGTATAAATGGAAGGAAAAAAAAAAAAGCTTGGCTAAGATAACGATTTTTCAATCAGAATATGGGACTTTTTTCTTTTTCTTTCCCAGATCATTACTATGGTTCAGGATTTCCTGAGTGTACCATCTTTCCCTTTGCCTGAACATATGATTTATTTTATTTGCAGCTTCACACGGATCTAGACGTAGGGAGCAAGAACATCAGGTACGTCCTGGCCGGAGAAGGAGCAGGAACCATTTTCGCTATCAATGAGCTGACGGGCGACATTCACGCCATGAAGAGGCTGGACCGCGAGGAGAAGGCGGAGTACACGCTCACCGCGCAGGTCATCAACCGAGACACCAACGAGCCCCTGGAGCCCCCGTCAGAGTTCATCATCAAAGTGCAGGACATCAACGACAATCCGCCGCAGTTCATCGAGGGGCCGTACCAGGGCTCGGTCCCCGAAATGTCACCCGTCGGTGAGTGAACTCTGATTTTATTTAGTCTGAGATCAACTAAAAATAAACACAGACATGGATAAACGGATTTGGACAGGGACACAATTTCACTACACACCACCACGGTGGATTTGAAATGAAGTGGGTATGATGTCTTGGAAGTTTTGAGCTTCAGGTTTAATACAAGAGGTTTTAAAATAAAAAAATACAGCATTACACATACACAGACAGTATTTATTACAACTTTCTACATTTTCACAGGCTCCAAAGTAATCAGACAACCGGTTGCCATACTGGCCGTGACCTCAACCCAATTGAGCACGCTGCAAACTTTTTGCCTAATTAATCAGTTTGATGTCCAGTTGTTCCTGTTTCTTTGTTACTTCATGACAAATTAAGGAGATTAACACTCTGGTGTTGACTCCTAGTGTTGAATTTGCATTTGGTAGATGTTTATGAGAACTCTCAATATGCAGTCCAGAGAGGTGCTGGTGAAGGTGAAGGAGGCCATCATGGGGCAGAGAAATAAAATTTGGTACGTGCTTAAAACAACGGGGTGCACTGCCGAGGTGCACTGCCGAGCTCAGCAGCCCTAAAAAACTTAGAAGACAAATAAATAAATAAATAGAAATCTATGATTCTGTTGTACAAAAAGAAACCAAGATAAATCATCAGTTTTTTATTCCATAATTGTTGCAGCAACCAGAATAATTGGAGGGAAAGAAAAATCATTTTTTTCTTTTTTATTTCATTATTTTTTAGAGGATCTCTTAACTAATACTCCATTAAATCACCTTTTGCTTGTAATCCAGCTCTCATTGAGTCGAGCAGCTGTGCATCTCCTGATTTGTACGTTTATCCCACTTTCTCTTTCTTACACTAAAATGCTCGAGGTAGGAGTTCTCCTGTACACACTCTTCAAACTGTTCTGCAGGTTTTAGATTCGAGCTCTGACCGGATCATTCCATAATATTGATTTACATCTTCTGAAGTCATCCTTTGAAGACGTATGATTTTGTGATTTTGCTGGAAGGAATCTTCCTCCTCTTCAGCGCTCATGGAGGCATCACAGGCCTGCGGGTTTTGTTCAGGTATTTGGAGTTTTGATGATTCCCTGTATCCAGACTAAAGCCCCCGGTGCAGATGAAGAGAAGCAGGCCCATGGTGTGATGCTGCCACCACCAGGCTTCACAGAGTATAAGGTGGTTTTAGGTGATAAGCTGTCTGGTTTTTCTATCAAACATTTCTTTTAGACATATATCTGGAGAGTTCTGCCTTTGCATCGTTGTGACCAGACTTTCTCCCGAACACCGCTGTAGCTCCTTCAGCCTGCCAGCATCCGTGATAACTTTTCTTCTCATCCTTTTGTCTGTTTTTTGGAGGGACATCCTGTCCTCTGTGATGTCACTGTGGTGCTCTATTTCTTGATAATGGCTTTCACAATGTTCCATGGTACATTTATTATTTAAAAAATTCTTTTATATCTCTCCTGCTCAATATCTTTGGACAGTGACTTCCTGAGCATGCTTTGAAACCCTTGGTCCTTTAGAAAGCACCCAAGACTGCGAAGTGCACATTAAAGAAGTCAAGGTTCTGTTGTGAAGTGTTATTAGTTAGAAAGCTCGAAATTTTAGTATTAGTTAACGTTACCTGCACGTCATTTAATGGAGGATAAAGTGCAGCGTATTTCACGGCTTCGTCTCAGAAGCACTGAATGAGCTAACGCTAACGCTATAACCACATCCAAATGCAGGAGCAATCACCGTTCAGTAGCATGTCTGAGGTATGATAATAAATCAAACTTTTTTTCATTTGGTATAATGAAGTAGCATAACTTTTTTTTCTATGCTCTAAGATCACTTCCTGTTTACAGTGAAACGCTGTTCATCATGTAATGATGTAAATCGTGTGATATGAAATTTATTAGAGCTTTAACTACATTCTTAAACATCCCTGGAGGCATTAAGTACGGGTCCTGTTTCAGACCGGCCTTCGCAAGTTTCTCTACAGACCCTCGTTCTCGAGCACCCTCGAGGAGACCCGTTTGGTTAATGTGATTCTCCTACTTTCTGTAATTTTTTTTTTGGCTCTGAAACTTAACAAACAAAAATTCATGGTAGCCTAATGTCGGTTAGCAGTACTCCCTCCTTTCTCTGTTGTGCCTGATGTCATCATAGTCATGTGACCGCGAACATTCTATACGATCATTACATCTCAACATGAATTGTGTTGGTCATTTTGTGTTAAAGATAAACGCTGGACAAAAGATCTGACATGGTTTACTTTGGTACACCACACAATTCTAACAGGAAGGTGTGTACTTGGTGTGTATCTCACCACAATACACATGGCTGATTACACACCACAGCACACACATACACACCACAGCACACACATACACACCACAGCACACACATACACACCACAGCACACACATACACACTACAGCACACACATACACACCACAGCACACACATACACAGCACACACATACTGTACACACACGCTGCTTGAAAGTGCAGATATGTTGTTTTGGCCAAGAAACAGAACAGATGTCTGAAAATGTGTCTCCTTATTTTATTCTGAAGTCAAAAAAATACACTGAAATACAAAATACTTATGATACAAAATAAACAGCATCCATGACTTTTATTGTGACCAGTTTGGAGATATTGATGTCATTCGTATCGATTTTTCATATATTTCTAGAAATAAAGTCAACGAAATATTTCTGTTTAGTAAATACTGGGTTTTGCAACACTTTTTCACTTTTTCACATTGGCATTTATGTGTAGCTGTTTAGATTGAATGATGTATTTGTCCTTTAATAAAAATGTACAATTATTGATCAATTAATCAATTAAGTGTTAGTTGTTAGTTTGTTGAAGAAACTAGGGGGTGTGGTCATATCATACACAACAAATCAATGAACAAATCAGTACAAATCAATAAACATGAATTAAACATTAACAAACAAATATACTGTATATTTTAGTCATTTTTAATATATTTAATTATTAGTTATGAAATGTTTGTAACCAGTTTGTGGTGTCATGCTTTGATCATATCACACAATATCACATCGTCTCATATCGTATCATGAGATATTGCACTGTCTCATATTGTCTCGTCCCCTTGGAATTACAGTAAAATGTTCCATCTGACTTTTTGTAAAAACTTACTGTTCCTATTCTGTGACAATCGATTAACATAATGTGTTTTTTATGCATTTTTGAACTAATTAAATGCTGTGTGGAGGCGAAAACTTTGAAGCGCAATATCTTAAAACTGTTCAGATTTCGATATGACATCATAAGGCATCATGTTGTATTATCTCATCTAATATTGTATGACAGTGAATCATGTCGTATTGCACTGTATCGTATTGTAGCACGTTCAGCAGGATTAGCAAAATTTGAAAAATCATTGTTTTATCAATTAAAATCGGATTTTATCGAAGTCTGAGGTTTACACCACCACTACAAGCCTGTAGCCACCTTCACACACACACACACACACACACACACACACACACACACACACACACACACACACACAAATTGAGTTCAGTGTTTTATTTGCTAGATCAGTAAATGGAGCAGCAGTGAAGAACTCTGAGCGATGCAGTTCTTGCTGTAGCCCATTATATAATTACTGTACTCATTTATTTCATTACTGTACTACTGATCGACTAATAGACTGGATACAAACACTCGAATGCAGCCAAGTAAGTTTTCTTTCTTCAGCTGTTTGGACACGACATTTATTTCCACACTGTTACTGTAATCCATCATGTCTCCGAAGCTAGACTGACACACACACACTCACACACACACACACACAACACAAACAGGAGGAGTGTGTTAGTGTGTGTGTGTGTGTGTGTGTGTTTTCCCTCTCCGCCAGCAATGCACTCGATTGAACTCGTCCACGGCGTTATCAGGGTTTGACAGTGACGTGTGGGAGATAACGAGCTCCACGGTGACACGCCACGGCACTCCAGCAGCGACACAAAGAGAAAAAAATCCTCCTTTTGTGACTCGCTCTTTCCTTTCAGTCGCTGCAGATTAATTAAACATTAGCTGCTATTCTCTCACTAGGCTCGGACCTTACTTGTTTTGGTCTCATAAAGTATTAATGCGCTGGGAGTCGGGCGCAGGGACGAGTCGAGAGCTCTTTGGGTTGAGAAAGAAAACAAGGAACGTGCAGACAAACAGGTCTTTCACAGACTCGGTGTCACATCCAGAGACGGCAGACGTTTCATGTCTGGCTTCGTCTCTCGGCGGAGGCAGGCGCCGCGCTCAGCTATGGACCGCTGCATAAATGGGGAAAATCAAGAGCTGTAATTTCAGCGAGAGCCGAGTTTTGACTGAAAATCGACTCCTGGCCGTCTGAACTGTCCGTCTGTGTTATTACCTGTCTGATCTACACCGCGGCCCTGAAGGAATTTCTGAGAAAAATGTACGGAAATATACAGTACATTATTACTCGCCTTTTATTCCGTGAAATGACCGTACTTTTGTATTTTTAAAACGGCACATATATATACACACCATATTTATCTATTTATTTATTTATTTTTTACTGTTTGACACTGGAGACTCCTTCCATACAAGTTAAATTCAATGACCCATAATGTCCATCCTTCTGTCTACATTGTTGCCATGGAAACCACAACATATCAGAACGAGTGCATTAATATAAACCTGCACCTGTACTGTCAGAGATGCTGTTATAGAGAATTAATCAACGCCTTACAAACCAATCAGGAGCCAGAATTAAACAGTGGTGTGAAGTAAATTATTATTTTTTATTTTGGACCTGTTCTTGTGACAGTTTGATGATGATTAATTGGGTAACAGAGATGTAAATAAAGACAAATAAATCAATTTATGTTTATTTCAATTATATAAATATGAAAATCTGTTCGAATGAAACCTTTAGTGTAGGAACTCTAGCTCATTGTTATGCTGTAGAAGTCGAAAAGTAATTCACACACACACACACACACACACACACACACACACACAATGTAAGTTAAATTCAGGTCTAGGTCAGGTCATTAAAACATATTTTTTGCATGAAATATTCAGCGAGCATTAATTCATTTCCAGTTCCTGAGTTTTAACTAGTTTCTGACAACCTATTTTGTTCGGAGACTTTTTTTTTTCTCTTTTTTTTCCCCTTGAATGTTAAGTAGTACGGTAATAAATTACATCTCCTTACAATGAAACAAACTGACACAAATTCTTCGCTTCAATCTGATTATGATAATTTAACCCATTAACACACTCAGCTCATTCCTGATAAAAATAAATAAAATTTGTGCGCCTGCTGCACTGTTTTAATCTCTTTGAGGAGAAAATGAGATTTGATGGGATTGGAATAGATTTTGGAACTGAAACTTAATGATGAGGTGAGATGAGTGTGTGTTAATTCTAAAAGAGTTGAGGTGTTAAAATATGTTTGAAGCAGACGTGTGGACCAGGGTCGGTGCTCTCACGCCATCTGCTTTATGCCACCCACAAACAAATCACACAAGATGATGAGGCGGAAGCTGAAGAGCAGGCCAGGCAGGTCCAGTGTGAATAACACTCACACACACGCACTCACACACACACAGACACACACATGCATGACTGACTCTGATTCATAGTGAACGCAGGCTTCATCACGGACACTGAACAATTATATGTAGTTTAATGTGTTTTAAGTTCTAGAACCTGGTTTGTCAAAGAGTGTTGATTATTTATCTATTACAGCAGCAGCGCAGGTTTATCTTTAAGCCCTCGCTCTAATACGGTATACTCGTGCACGTTCAGTATACTCAAACATAGGGATGTGTATAGGGGACGCTTTAATAAATGTGTGTAAACGCTATAAGGCTCTCTGTAAGCTTAGCAGTTATGGAAGGAGTCTCCGGTTCGAGCAGTTTGCAGCAGTCAAAGTTAAAGTTGTAACTTTAGATCTTTAGGATCAAAGAGTTTTGCAGTTTCTCAGTAACAAGCATCAAGACTTCAAGGCAGAGAGAAGAGAGGCTGGTGAGGGAACGACAGAGAACAGGACTGACTTTATACAGAGAACATGACTCACTTGTTCTTCAGCATTTTATAACAATAATTGAAAATGTAAAAAGATTTTTAAAATAAAGGAATAAGAAACCCGGGGACATCATTATTGTTCGTGGAAATCAATCTACCTTGTAATGGTAACTGTAACTCTACCGTACTTCATCACACCACTGTGTTACTATAAAAATCATTTTACTAAAAAATTGATTTGGTTATGAATCTGTGTGATGATTCATTCATCTCTATACTGACTTCCAAATCGATTTTTTAATGATTTATTACATTTATAGTAGAGTACATTAAAGTACATTAAACTACAGGTCAAACATACGGAGACTGGAGTCGGCTGTTTCTGAGTTTGATCCGACACGGCCGATCACGATGGACTGAATCACTCGACACACTCGACACAGAATCGATTCTGTGTCGAGTGCACAAACTTCTGAGTGCTCCAAAAGGGGGAAAGATTTGATTAAAAAGCCTTCGATTGTCCTTGTTCTCCAAACTCTGAGAGAGAATTCGTCATGAAACCTGCGCATTCCACACCAGTCTCACAACCACGTGAGCACAAATTCAAAAATCATGTGCGTTAGAAGCTGTGTGTGTCTGTAACTCAACACCGTTTCTTCATAATCCTGCAGGAGGCGCTCTAAAATATTCCCATGTGGTAAGAGTGAATGATTTGCTATAAATTTGTTTAGAAATAATAATGATGGCGGATGATGTAACAGAGATATGCGCTGCTCTGCAACACTGTAGCTTTGTATTCGAAGTTACATGTTAAACTCTTGTATTTGAAGTTAGTTAGTTAGGACTCAACATCTTTAAGGGTTCAAGGTCTTACAAAATCTTAAAAGAATGTAATATTGTATCTGAATATTTATTAAATCCAAAAGTTTCTCTGACATTTTCTATAGTTCCATCACATTTCCATTTCACTTCAGAGTTAACAGATACAGTATATCCTGGTGGGCCGAGTCTTTAGCCCAGTGTTTCTCCACATGTCAGACTAGTGGGCTGTAGGGGTACTGCAGGTGGGTCATGAGACGTCATTTATAACAAACAAAAAACTTTTACTTTACAACTTTGTAGTTAAGTTTAGGTTTTCTGATTTAGTATTTACATTTAAATGGTAACCAGAATTAAAATATTAAAAAATAATTGTATTAGCCACATACAGCACACAGCCATACATACAGTACAGGTATGAATTAAAATGCCTATAAATGCTAATAATAATTTTAGGCTAATAAAACACAGATAAAAGATTTAGACGATGTGATATTCTTTTATCTTCTCGTCTCGTGTGTTGATCAGAGCTGTTGATTTAAAGGTCAGGTCGGACGCAGAAGATTTTCACATCAAGTTTCGACTGCAGCCTTGCTACACATGGGAGTGACTGCTTTAGCTGGAGTCGTTCGCTAATTTTTGCTGAGCGTTGATGATTTCCAGTTGCCTAGCAGCACAACTCTGACTACATGAAGTATAAGCATAAACTGGTTATACACACACCATGACATTATGGAAACTTTAGCAAGGACGTTGCTGAGATAAACGTAACAGAACGCTTACAAAAGGTATAAAGACATTTCAACAAATGGAAATGATGGGGGAAAAATAAAAACATTCCCTGTCCATTAGCATAAATAAGTAGTTTAATAGGAAGTTAAAGCTTGGGCAATAGGGAGATTCTGCATTTATTATAAAATAACTTTTTCAATATTTTTGTCTCCGTCTGCAAAACCCGATTGTTGTCCTGCCGGTCCTCGTCAGCAAATCCCTTTATGTATTTATTGAATCCTGCAGATGTTGTTGTGTGTCCAGCTGGAGATAAGATGCGTGGCTTATTAAAAACTGGGAAGAGAAAAGCACATTATGTCTTCGCATTAGTTTCCTGTGCTGGAAGATAATGTGCTTGATGACCTCGGCTCTGGTGATGGAACCGAACAAAGAGGAAATTCGAGATAATCTCAGTCATCATCTAATCTCCGCAGAGCTCCGGGTGGCTCAGACAAAAGTAGGCGACATTTAGAACCGTACACCTGAGAGTTTAGTGGACAGTCTAGTGGATCACCGTGGAGTCACAAGAATACCTTTTTTGTTTACTTTTCTTTCATTCATAGAAGCAGCAATTTCTATGACAAAATTCAGTTTTTGATTTCGTTAAATACATTAAAATGTACATAAAGCGGGGATTTACTGTATGAGGTCAGAGCTGCAAATGGTCTCAGGTTATGATGTCACTATACAGTATAAGTATGGTTTTTAGACCAATCATGTTGTATATTAGTAAGAGACAATGGTGTGTTCAACCAGATTTAAACACACTGTCGGTGATGAACACAGTATGGTTGCCATGGTAACATTATAATTCAATTTTATTATAGCACTTTTGACAATGGTCATTGTTGCAAAGCAGATATACAAAATGAAAAAATAATATATGGAAACAAGTGTGTGTAAATGTGTATACATCAGAATGATCAGATCGTTCCTGATGAACAAGCCGAGGGCGACGGTGCTGAGGGAAAAACTTGAGATGGTAATAGGAAGAAACTTTGAGAGGAACCAGACTCAACTGGGAACCCATCCTCATCTGGGTGATAGCAGGGATTGATCTGCACTCATACTGTGTGTTAGGAGGCTGGAGTTAATATGGAGTCCAGTTCCTTATTGGAGGCTCAGGTGCAAAACTGTAGGCATTTTCAGTCGTGAACTATGA
>JAOVVB010000037.1:1018932-1030401 GCA_028570985.1 Heterobranchus longifilis
GATGTTTTTGTTGTTGTTACGTAATTACCTAATTCCATATGTGTTATTTTATAGTTTTGAAATCCCCAGAATGTAGAAAATAAATCACTAAACAAAAAAAAGTGACCCCAAACTTTTAAACAGTAGTGTATATATCTTGACACCCACCAAAAAAAACAAAAAAAAACAATGAGAGCTAAAACACTGCGCTAATAATACCACAGTGAGAAGGCATCGTTTCGAGAAGCGTCATCACGATTACAGTCGCTTTGATATTTTTCTTCACGTACCAGAAACTTTCACACCAATCCGCTTTTAGAAAAGAAATAAAGCGGGGAATTGAACCAGAAGAAGAAAAAGAAAAAATCATCAAGGCAGGTGTCATTTATTTATTTTTATTTTTTTCAATGACGCAAAGCTGCTATCAGAGAATAAAGCGAATCTCCCCCTCTATCAATGATTCCTGCAAATTAATAATTAAGCGAGCCATATGAGGCCTGACAAATCCTCCACACTGCTTAAAGTTAGCGGGATTAAAGATGGTCCACGCTCTCCGAGTTTGTGCTCTTATGTATATTCATGAGATTATCTACCATTTCAATTTCACCTCAATTAAATCCGAGTCTGTTACTTACCAACGCAGGTCCAGGCACAATGGGAATTAGGAATCATTTGCATGGATTGGACAAATCTCGTCGGATTTAGCGAAGCCGTTTCCTCACTAATGGGGTCTTTGACTTGCGAGGACCGAGATGAGCGAGCGAATTCCCCCATCAGGTCCGCGGAACATATGCTGGAATTATAAAGCCTTCTGGCACTGACGGGAGTCTTTCGCCGACTCTCGGGGTAATTAACGTCGAGTCGTCCGGCCCGCCTCTTTTTCCAAAGAAAAGGTGTAAATGACAATAATTGCTACATGGAAGAATAAAGCGAGGGGAAAGTTGTCCCTTTTTTCTCTCTCTCTCTCTTGTTGTCATTTGTGTGAAACTCGAGGCCTGAGGGAGCCGGCGTTTGTGGCGGCTTCATTACCGAGTCATTATGGCGGAGAGACAGATGGCACATGGCTCCTCCGCCCTTCCCTCGCGCTCTCCTGGCAAAATGAACGCGTGTACGGAGACGATGTGTCAGGATCTGCTAAATTGGAGCTCTGAAATAAAATCGAAGTGACGTTAATAGATTACCCAGAGTTCATTTGCATATTGAGAGTTATTACGAGCACGGGTAACAGGACTAACAGGCGAGCACGGCTGTACTTCTAATAACATTCCTGATTATGCACGCGGCATCCCTGGCAGGTAAAAAATAAAATAAAATAAATAGAGACTCGTCAGCGGGGATTCTGACAATGGCAACCGCTGACTTTTCCCTTTAGACAGATTTATGGAAATAGGGAGGAGATTTTTTTTCTTTCTCTTTCTTTCTTTCTTTTTGCAAAACAAACACTGCTGGAACACTTTATGACTTTAACGATTTATTCAGGCACGAGTGAAAGACTTAATCCCAATTAACAGCCTTAATTAAGTAAACTGTTATTTCCTTCATATCTGTTTGTAAACGACAATTGGAAAGTGTTCTGATTTAAGGAATCACTGCAACATGGTTCCCTTTTGGACAAACAAGTGTTTATCCTGAAACTTGCGTCTTTATTTATGCTTCGGAGCTACAAGGCTAGCGTTGATAACAGGGAGTGTGAGCTAGCAACCTCCAGTTTAGCATTCTGCAGCAGTTGTACAGAAACTAAAGCAAGGTACCATGTTGTTGTGGCTATGATTTCCTAAGGTGTGGGAACAAGATAATAGAATGCGTGGCCATGAGATACTATGTTGTGGCCGCAACTTCATAAGCTCATAGCATTTAGTCTCTTGTAAACTACGGACAAATTAAATTGATTTTGTTTAGACCTGAATGATCTCATTACCACATGTTCTTAAGTCATGGCAACAAGATGGCCATGCTTTATACTATTTGGTTCCAATGTCTCGGTAAGTCTTAAGTTTCTTTCCCCCAGTGTCACCAGAGGGACTCCGGATGACACAGCGATGTAAGTGACTATCCTGCACTCGATCTGTTTCTCCAGCTCACATGACAGAGTTATACTGGTTATATGAGGTGCATGATCAACCACTGATCATTTCCACCATCAACCAATCCCTGTTCAGTATTCCTCCTCTCTAGCTTTCAAACTTCAGATCTTTCTTAAGTGTCTTTAGAAAATCTTCCTTCTTTATATAACATCTGTTTATATCCAAATGATCATGATGATGCAATGAAAATGCAAATTACTACTGTGTAATTTTAGTGACTTTTTATGTCCACATTAGCTACTTACTCCTGAAAAGAAATACACACTGCATGAGACACTGAGTGGCACTTAACTCTCCACTGAGGAAGACAGTGATGTAGCTTCTGATATCTTCACGTCCAGAGTTACAGATGGATCAGACATTACGAGGGGCGGGCTTAAAATTGTTATTATTGCTATGAAAAAATAATGTAATGAAAGCAAACGTTGGTCGTGAGGTTAGTCCTTCTCTACATCTCCTCCAACCTGAGGCAACACACACTTCTCCAAACGATGGATGAGCTGGTGGAGACCGTCTCTGACCGTCTCTTCTTTTTGGCTCTTGAGAAAAAGTTCCATCTCTGTAATCACCTCGTCATCGTCAAACGCCTGCCATGAAGTGCTTTCTTCAAGTGATGGAAGAGGAAGAAGACACCGGGTGCAAGGTCGGGGGAAGTAGAGGGGATGAGGTGGAATTTCGTACCCGCAAGTTTCACCAATTCGTGATCTGTTTGGTCTGGTGTGGTGTCATGAAAAAGGGAGACTTAATTTTTTTTTTTAACCAGGTGCATCATTTAGATTTTTCGTGTAGAACTCTACTGTGGGTTTTTCAAACAAGAAGAAATGTTCAAGAACATACTCATATTTTATATTTTAATTTAACATAATTTGGGCAAATATTTTTTGTTTATTTTAAAGGAGCAAAAAATGATACAATTTTTTGCTTCTTTAAGATGTAGCAGTAAAGAAAAAAGTGATAGGCTTTAAATAAAATCCAGCATATGGTGTAATAACCATTACACAAAAACAAATAGAACCAACTGGTGTGTGAAGAACTTCAGATAAAGTGAGGACATTTCTTACACCTGACACTTCATCCACAGCGCTCGGGCAGGAGCAGCCATATTGGATCCTGCCCTCTCTCCATGCTAGCACATGCTAGTTCTCAGCTGTCTGATAAATGGTGAAGTCCAGCAGCAGGTCATAGTGTGTGTGTGTGTGTGGCTTGTATGTGTGTGGCGTGTGTGTGTGTGTGTAGCTCAGTGGTGGCAGATGGAGATGGAAGCAGGGGGCTCCGGGGTGTGTAACGCCTTGTGCAGCTGGCCTACTGTGATGCCACATCTGCTGCTCCGGAGGCATGCCGAGAGACACCCGAAGGTCCGGTTCGGCCTTTGAGGTCGGCGAGTCGAACCCAAAGCCAGGAACAAACAGGGACTCACTTCACATATTTAAATATCCCGACCTTACAGATTCACATCGAGTTAGAGAACGCTGTAGGAGAGGATTAAAGGCGTGGTGTGGATTTTTATTATTATTTAACAGAGAGCTACTGCTGTTGTGATCTTATAAATAGATCAAGACGTCTTATAAGAAACATCATGTGCTGTACAGTTTTGTAATTTTTTTTGGTAAAATAACAATTAAAGCTCTTATAAAAATATAACAGAAATAACAATTTTAATTAATTTCAGCTAAAGTTAAATAAATTCTGAATTCATTTCAGGATTGTGTGTAAGCCTATAATTTAAATCTGAATATACTGTTTAAGCTTTAAGTTTTCTTTATTTCTTTCTATGTTTTTTTTCCATTATTTGGTTATTATTTTAAAATATCTCTCTCTCATTTTGTCTTGCTCCCTTTTTATTTATTTATTTTATATTTATTTTATGATTTTTGTTCTTTCTTTCTTCCTTCCTTCATTCTTATTTTTCTATTTGTTATCTTTAAGATTTAAAAAAAAAAAAATTTTATTTAAAAACAAAGTATAAAAAGAATAATCATTTTAGTAGCAAGTAAGTTTCAGTAAGTTTATTTTATGTTTTTTTGTTTTATATTTAAAAAGAAAAAACCACAAAGACACAAAACAATCAAATGCACTGACTTTGTGACGTAGCCTTTAATGCTAGCTTAAGGATACTGTACTGTATGTTATGTTTTAAGCAGCATTATACTGGAGCTATACTGTAGATTACACCATGAAGATGTTTATTTTATGACTTTATATTTCTATAGATATAGCGTAAGTTTCGTATCGTTCGTAGCTAGCGGATTAGGCTCTTCAGATCATGGCATAATTAAGATCTGAAGTCTTAGCTTAAGACGTCCGCTTGCGGCTTCATCTCTCGTTTAAATTCAGGAAAAGAAAGCCTTGCAGCGTGTGTAAATAACCCAACATGCATTGCAGGAAACGCGCAGATGTTTGCAGCCCGCTTGCCAATTTGTCAAATCTCCATTACAGTTTGAAACTTGAGAGGAAAAGAGGAAAGTAAACAGCCTCTCCCTGGCATTACGTCGCCGTCGCTGTGGCGATTTAGACATCCTGAGTAAGCGCTTCCTCTGCACCATCTGTCACGTGGAGGACGTTCAGAACAATCAGGGTGCTGCTTAATTATCCATTATATGCTGGTGTATGGCAGGTAGAACCAGGACAGGTGTTCTGTGTGCATGAAGAACGTCTACAACGGCGCTGACTGAACTAAACGTTCTCTCCTCCTGCAGCCGTTCGAGCGGGTAATGTCTGGCCGTGAGTGTGTTCTCAGCCGGCGAGCTGTTTTACCTGACTTCATTCAGCTGCTCTGTGTTGCTAAGAAAATGCTGTTGTTCAGCTATTACTGCGCCTCGAGTCAAACAGGACCCGAGTGGCTTGTTTTTGCTTCTTTTTTTTTCTTTTTTTTTCTGGAGCCGAGTCTATTACCTCGGCCCATTTTTCCCATGAGGCAGCAAAATAATAAAAATAAATAATTAAATAAATAAAATCCTGCACATGGCCAGGAAATGAAGCCATTCATGGCACTCTGCATAAGATTGCTACCACGGATGATTGGCTCCGAACTCAATAGGAAGACGGACTAGGAGAAGAAAGAAAGCCAACATGAATAAATATATAATTATGTCAGGACATAAATATATAAAGCAGCACAAGAAGCACCTGTTTTTTCCTCTTTTTTTTCCAGGAAAGCGATGATGGAAATTAGAAACACAAAAGAGGAAAAAGTGACAATGTGATAAGGATGAAAAGAGTCAAGAGAGACATGTGACACGCTGTTTGCACATGCTAGTATGATTAGCTGCACAGGGTTGCCAGGTGTGTGACAAAATCATCTCGGTGTTTAAGAAATATAAATCCGAGCCTTCAGAACACTGGAAGCGTTTCCTGTTTATACACAGAGCTGCTTAATACTTTATTTATCCTTTTCCTGTGAAGTGAATTGCTTGTTGATTATCTCATTACAGTCTGTACTGTATAAAACATTTCAGTCCTTTAAGTGCCCGCTTCCTCCACCAAAAGCTCCTACAACGGGCACGTGAGCTTCAGACCTGGACCATGGCGCAATGGGAGAAGGTGGCCTGGTCTGTGGACTCATGTTACTCCAGATCTCACTCTGATCAAGCGTCTGTGGGACGTACTGGAGAAACAAATCAGATCCATGGAGGCTTCACCTCACACTTTTACAGGACTTACAGGACCTGCTGCTGATGGCTCGATGCCAGATACCACACACACCTTCAGAGCTCTAGTGGAGTCCAGGCCTCGACACGTCAGGGTTGTTTAAGTGGCACAAGGTGGGGCTTAAAAATCAGCATTTTTTTATGTGTTTGTTTTATTATTTTTTTAAAAGCTGCACAAGGAGATGATTTTGGTGTCCAGTATGTAACCTGGATGCCACCCGCGTTTCCCCTGCTTTTATTTTCTTCTAGTTTTTAAAGCATGACCTTGCAATGTGAAAATGCATTAAAAAATTATAATTAGTTTTCAAAATGCTCACTAAACACACACAGATAAAAGCTGTCCCAAGCAGTGGCTTGTTGTTGTGTTTCATGGGATGACGCGGTACTAACACATGTCATAAACTCTACATGAGCTCTGAGTGTGAATAAAGTGAAATCCAGCCTCATGGAGCTGCATGGCTTTAATTATTAATCGGACGAGACGGGGAAGCAGCAGACCTGCAGGCTCGGGCCTACATGAGGAATGGTTTATAGAGCAGAGAGAGAGGGAGAGAGAGAGGGGCAGGTTTCTTCCTTTCATGCCCGGAGTGTGCTAATTCCAACGGTGCTTTTGGCTCGAGTTCCTGCGATGATCGGATGCCAGGATGCCTCCTCGCACACGCCGCTGCCTTCCAGCTCTCCCTCTGCGGATTAAATATGCAGGAGCAGCGCTGGAGATATTTTTTATCCCCTTGTATTTCTGGTGTAGAACTGGTGTAACCTCGCGCTCACGCTGGTGAACAGCGAGTGGTGACACGGACACGAGTCGACCCCGCGCTCCTGTCAGCGCTCGGCCCCAGGCTTGGGGATAATAAAGTGCTGTTCGCTGCAGCTATTCACACCGCTACTCCTCTTTACTTAATGAGCGTGAGTGCGCCTGAGATCAGCACCACGGCCAAGTCCGCTCTACTTCCTGTCCTGATGGAGGAACTTCACCTTCACCTCACACACGTACGCTTTTACTCAGTCACTGACTCAGTTCTTAATCCAAAAATGAGGGTTAAAGGTCACCAGAGGGTTAAAGAGCATGGCCCAGGGCACCTGGATCTCTCACCTAAAAGTGATCTGTCGCAAGCTACAGGGTCATTAAATAACAGCTGCAGCTTTAAATAACACACACACACACACACACACACACACACACACACTGTTCTCTGGTTCATGTGAAAGAAAGATTTTTCTGTAGCACTCATGATACTGGGACTTTTGTTCTTTCTTTTTTTTATTTTCAAATACTGTTTTACAATTTTTTTTTAATAAGTTTTTTATTTCTTTCTCACTTTCTTTCTTTTAATCCGTTTTTGTTCTTTTTTTTGCTATTTTTGTATTTTTTTCTTCTGTTTTTCATCCATTCTTAATTTTTCTTTTTTTCACTATTTTCCTTTGTCTATTTTTTCCTTCTCTACTTATTCTTACTTTCCTCTCATCCAATTGCTTTTCATTTTTTCTCTATTTTTGTATTTCTTTTCTTTTTCTTCTGTTATTTGTCCTTTTTGATTTTTTCATTCTTATTTTATTTAATTATTTTTCTTTCTTTCCATCATTTAATTTCTTTTCTCTATTCTTTCTTTGTTTCTTTTTTGTTTATTTTCCTGTTATTTTCTTTTTTCTTCTGTTATTTATTTTACCTTTTCTTCCATCCATTTTTTTCCTCTTTTTTGTATTTAACTTTTTTCTTCTGCTTTTCATTAATAAAATTTTTTTCCTTTCTCATTTTTTTGCAAGTTTCTTTCTTCCTTTCCAATTTTTCCAATAATTCCAAAAAAATGCAATATTTTTTTATTTTATTTCAGTAGTTGTTCTTTCTCTTTAACTTAATAAAACTTGAACTCAGAGAGTATTTCTATTCTTTACTAAAGGGTGAACAATTTTCACATATAAATTGTAAGATATAATATTAAATTATGCAAAATCTGATGGAGATCTCAGAAAAAAAAGAGATGTTAGAGGGGTATCGCGTGTCTGCGGGTCGCCGCAGTGACGATCAGGATTATTTTAACAAACTGCAACATCAGTCTGAATATCACTGCAGGTTCAGGCTATTTATTTTCATTTTGTGTTTCTGCATCATGTCTTCCATCCATCACTCACTGTGTTTGTGTGTGTGTGTGTGTGTGTGTGTGTGTGTGTGTGTGTGAATGTGTGTGTGTCTGCGCGTACGCACAGGTATGCGCATGTGCGTGCCCTCCTGATGGATTACTTGCCAGGAGAAAAAAACGCGACGCCTTCTTCACCCGAGCGTAGCATTGACTCGCTAGTCACGTCCTCGCGCTCTGTTCTGGCTTCAGACTCTTCGAAGGAAACGAGTTTAACCCTTCACACGCCCTCTCTCACTGCCACCTCCATGTCAGAGGTGCCACCATCACCGGAGGGAGAGGATCACAGACCTGGCATTACTTTTACCCACACACACATGGACACACACATGGACACACACACACACACACCTTTCATCAGCGCCTGTGTGTTCACCGTGTTTGCACTGATGGCTAAGTGTCAGCTTTGGTGGCCTCTGTCACCTTCACAGGAAGTAGGAAGTCGGTGTTTTGTTCACACTTCAACACACACACACACACTGGCAAAACCCATTTGCACATGAGATGCAAACATACACTTGTGAACATTCACAATCTGGGCATGGCTTTTCTCGCATCCCCTCTGTCTCTCTGTCTCTGTCTCTCTATCTTACCTGCTGAGTGCGTGCAGTTTTTGGCCAACATCCTCTGTGATGATTGCAATCGCTTTAATGCGTCACCCACCCCAAAACCCCCCCGGTAACCTCCACTCCGGTGTGTGCGAAAACACACGGCCAGATACTGAACAGATTTCTTTGGGATCTCGTCATGAACATTCCAGTTTTTTTTTTTTTATTTAATATAAACAAAAATCCATTGTTTGGTCTGGTTTGTCTATCTTGCGGCACAATCCATGAATCCGTTATTTACGTCTTTCCGTTAGCTGTCTCTCGATAGGTTAGCCTTCTTTCGGTCACTTGACCATCTTGCACTCTGCCTTAGCTTTTATTCACTTTCTCTCATTTTCCAGATTATAATTCCCTGATGATATTAGCGTCCTCTTGCTAGATTAGCATTTACTCATCAGGTTACGATTCTCCAGAGCTGTAGTGCTGTTTGTTTAAGTACCGGAGCACACTTATAAGCCTGTGGTGGCTTGTTTCCAGGGCTGTTTAAAACACTACAACACTAATGTTGCTACTGTAGAAAGATTCCATTCATTACTCAGCCACTGTATAACTGACCACAAGATAAAAAAACAGAAGGTGAAAGTTTCCTAAAGAGAATCATTACTGGTGACGAGACACGGATTCAATACTACGAGCCTGAGAGTAAACGGCAGAGTCTGGCACGGAAACATCCTCAATCACCGACCGAGAAAAAGTTCTAAAGTGGACCATCAGCTGGAAAATTCATTAACGCTTACAGTTTTCTGGGATTCTAATGGGCCAGAAGTATTGGAACATTTCCAGGAAAAAGGTTCAACAATCGACAGTGCTAATTACAGCGAGACGCTTATTGAAGAGCTGAAGACTAAACTTGAGAATAAACTGATATCTGATAGAACTGATATCCGAAGGCGTCGTGATCTCACGTGATGGACGATGCACGTCCACATGCTCCTGCTCACACTGTCGACACTCTGGGGTGTTAAAGTGTCCTCCCTATAGTCCTGATCTCACTCCTTCAGACTTTCACTTGTTTGTATCTATCTATCGCATGCTAAGCTAATCTAAGCTAAGCTAATACTAACGGCCTTGGTTATGAGTGACCTACTGCAAGCTTTCGTTTTCTGCACAAATGTTTACATTTTTGGCCTAAATGATATTTTGCTTGTTAAATGCTAGCATACATGTTTAGCTAGTACAGCTATATTGATTGTGCTGCTGAAAGCCTACAGGCAGCGTTTAAGGTCGATCACTTTCTTGTATCAATCAACAGACAAAAATTCATATATAATAACTTCGACCAGTGCAGTTGTTTTTATTTAATTACATGATGTGATGATTGGATATTCATGCTCCTCTGGAAAAAAGCGATGAGTTTAACTTATCAACTCAAGGTTAGCTTTTATCTTTCATAAATTAGTCACGCTAAATAAACTGTCCCTCCCCACATTAGCTTTCTTTCTCTGTTGTTTTTTTAACTCTTAGAGTTTAGCTCTCACTTGCTAATTTAGCTGTGTCTTTTTTGACTTACTTTCACTTGTTACTTTGCTTCAGGCTTCCTAATATGAGCCGCGTCTGACTAATTTACATTAGACGAGATGGAATTCTGTTTTTTTTTTTGACTATTCATACTTTTAGAGCAATTTGAAACCAATGTCAACCTCATTAGCAGGTTTATATTTCTGTGTTCTCTCTCTCTCTCTCTCTCTCTTCCTCTCTCTCTCTCTCTCTATCTATCTCTCCTTTTTATGATGGTCCACATGTCTTCCTAAATGTCCTTTGATCCATATTATAAATTCTATACACTCACTCTAGCTGGGAAAATCATTTCCTTGCTGCTTGTAAGCATCGTTTTGTCCTTTCATCTTCTCTTCTGACTATTATTCCTTTATTAAGTTCTGTCTTGTTTGTTTGTTTGTTTATTTGTTTTTGTTTTTTTTCCCTTAGTTAATCATTACTGTCATGGAAACAATTAGGTATGCAAGGGTCAGCAATTTGTTTTGCCTGAAGCGTCCACAAGTGCAGCGTTTGTTTCCTAATAGCTAATTAAAGTGAATCAATGACACGACACTTCAAAATGGCAGCACGTGTCAGCGGCCTAGGAAGGACACCGTTAATTGTTTTGTTCCTTTGAACACATTGCGAGGACCTCGGTTTAGTGACATGTTTCCTCATTAACAGTGTTTTCGGTGGGTTTGCGAGGTTTTCCCGGTGCTCAGGAACACACTGACGTGTTTCGAGCTGCCACTCTGTCACTTTCCGAGCTGCTACGCTGTCACTGTCGCACCACATACAGTACTTCCTAGCACACTCGTTTGGCTGCTTCTTCTTCTTTTGTTTTTTTTACTTCTAATGCCAGAAAAACAAAACAAACAAAAATTGCTAATTAAGCGTAAACTTGCAACAGAGAGAAGCTGTGGATTTGGAGTTGGACCCGGACAGAATCTGACACCGCTGTAAACAGCTACATGTAGTTTTGGAAGATATTTCAGAGAGACTTCTAAGTTAAAAACCAAGCTGAAGTGTAGTTCTGTTTCAGCAGGCAACTTCTTAGCTGTATTTTGTTAATTATTTAAATAACAGTTACTAAATAAACATGCAAAAATAATCTGGTTGGCTGAAGGGTCCTGCAGGAAGATACATTAAGGCTCTATGTATATGGGGTTTGTTTACAAATAGTATACATTTTACAGGGGCGTGGCCACACTGTAACTTTCCAAGCTGCCACATTGTCACTTCCTGAGCATATTTACTTTAAGCATATTTGCACTGCATATTTGCACTAAGTCACTTTCAATATGTGGATTGCACAACCCTGGACATTACCATTCTTTTATTACCATTTATTCTAACTCCATTAATGTTGGAAAACATATTAACACAATATGTACCTACTCGTACAGCTGCTCTTATTGTTCTATATTTCTTCATATATTCTTCATTCTTCATATATTTCTTCATATATTTCTTCATATATTCTTCATATATTTTCTATATTGTGTATTTTTGTTGTACAGTTATTTTATTTTTAACTTTA
>JAOVVB010000037.1:1078769-1091311 GCA_028570985.1 Heterobranchus longifilis
AGCCCAGAAAGAAAGACAGAGACAGAGTGGAATTTAAGTCCTTTCGACTAATCAGAATGCAGGATTTAACAGATAACTATTATATACTTTATTCTTGACTTTGAGACACAGAGCCATTGTTCGAGCGTGTGTGTGTGTGTGTGTGTGAAGGAACAGTCACATTCTTCATGTTGGTCATGCCACAGTTTGTGTGGAAGCCAGTCGAGTGGGTTTGTTGTGACTGGAGGGGAGATCTGGTGGAATTAGCGTCCCTGAAAGTTAGCAGCTGTGCGTTAGCCTGGACATCAGCTAGTATTTTTACTCCCCGGTGCATTTCGAAAGAAAGCAAATGAACGGCATCCGAGGCTGAGCTCAGCGTGGGTGATCGTATAGAGCCGTGCTGCTGTGACAGATGGCTCGACGTTTGTTTGCTAAATACCATGACTGCTTTGGTGAGCGCTGAGTCTCATGTCATTTAGCAGGAAGACGTTAGTGTACGTTACATGCACAGAAAAACCCACGCTGCTCCGACAACCCCTGATGTTAGGGCTCGAGGTGAGATATCGTCATAACATTCCGGCTGTCTGTAACAGTGTCACGTGAAGAAGATTCCAACACCAGAGGAAGAACACGTCCATACTGCAAAATAAGGAGGGGTCAATAAGAGAAGGAAAAACTACATTGCATTTACAGAGAAAAAAAAAAAATCTTTTAAAATAGAAACAAATCTAAACACCCGGCAAAATAAATAAATAATAATAACAAAACAAATAAATAAATAAGATACAGACAATGAGGAGGAGAAGATCCCTCCTAAAAAAGATAAAAGGAGGAAAATTTTAACTTTAATTTCTTAAAGAAAGAAAAGTTTTTTTTTTTCTCTTAAAAAGAGTAGGACATCAAACATGGCAGCAAATTAACGTTTTACACTTTAAAGGCAAAAAAAACTATAAAGCTTCCTAAAAAGGAAAGAAAAAAAAACAAATCAAAGCTAATGGATACGAGTTTTTTCCCTAAAAATAAAAAAAATAAACCGTTATACTTAGTGGAAGGAATAAATGCTTAGCGCCCTTTCAAAAAAATAAAAAAGAGAGAAAATAAGGAATATGTGCTTTTGCAGGATTTAAAAGAGAAAAAAAAAGAAAAATAACAAAAAAAAAAAAAACTATTCCATATAAAAAAAACATGAAAAATGGCAGGAAATAAAAGTTTTCTTTAAAGGCAAAGAAAAAAATAGTAAGCTTCCTAAAAAAAAAAAAAAAAAAGATAAAATAACCCATAAAAGAAAAAACAACCCAACTTCCTAAGAGATAGAATTGGAAACTTTGCACCAATAATAATAATAATAATAATAATAATAATAATAATAATAATAATAAAGCATTTTCCTGTTTGAAAAGGAAAACATGTAGAATATGATCTTTTGCAGGAGATCTAAAATAAAAACATTAAAAACAATAATCCTAAAAGAAAACAAAAATGGGGAAAATCTGCTTTAAAATTGTCCTAAAAAGGAAAAAAAAAAGAAGCAAATAACAGGATTTATTTTTTAAAATCACTCTCTGTCCTGAGAAGATGAAATGGAAGCTCTGTGTCCTTAAAAAAGGCAAAAAAAGTCTAAAAAGAGAGAAAACGTAGAGTATGTGCTTTTGCAACGGATCTGAAGAGGAGGGAAAATGGCGCACGAGTCCGGGGAATTTTCAGGTCAGCCTCTATTCAGCTTCGTTATGAAGAAATTGACCTTTGACCCCACACTTCAATACAGTGTTGATTGAGAATAGAGCGGCAGACGGCAGTGATTTCCTGCTTCATTCAGCTCTTGAATTCTGGGAAAGTTTAATAATGTTCTGCCACCATCAAGGCCAAAGGTAATGATTAGATAACGCTTTAAACTGTAATTACTAGGTGAGGAATAATTATAGTGTAGATACACACCATGTTATTACCAAAGATTATGAGGACAGGAAGAGCAGAAATCAGCGACCATGAAAAAACAGCAGCCAGGCCGGAGATTCAGCATCGGCTCAGACCCTGGAACAAAAGCGTTAAAATCATATATATATTTACATGCAAATACAGCAAACACAGACGAGGTTTAAAAACACTGAATATAGGATAGAAATGTTTGTCTTTGTCTGAGGTGTAGAGATCAGAGTACGGATAAAGACAAGATGTAATAAACAGTGATGAAAATAAAGTGTCAGAGCAGAAAGCAGATCTTTTTCTTTGGGCAAGTTTTCAGAATAATACTTAAAAAAAGCTTTCTGTTCAAAAGATCATTTTATCTCTCAGTCTGTTGAGGAGCAGATGTAAGGTCAGCGTGTTTTCACGGTGAGCCCGAGGCGTTAAGCGCCTCGAGGGGTTTGTGGTAAAAATGGTCAAAGATAGATATCAGTGACTCGACATGACGGAGAGCTTGGAAGAGGAATAAAAAAAAAGAACGAAAAATCAAGCAGATCAAACGGGAGAAGTTAAATAATTCTAATAAAATATTTACAGTGATTAAAATTATATTTAAACTGTATTTTGGCTTTTTTTTTTAAAAGAGAAAGACACTTATGTGAGATTTATAAAGAAGAAGAAGATGAATAGGAAACAATAACTTTTTTTTTCTTTTTGGCATAAATAAACTAAATTTAAGTTAAAGTAGCTTGTTTTTATTATAAAAAACGGCGATAACTCCCCCGTCCTTAAACTTACAGCTTTTACACTCTAACACCGGAGACTCCTTCCACTTACACACAGTGTATGAGCATCGCCTGCCGTACACATCCCTGTGATCAAGCTGTTACAGAATAAAAAAGATAACATATAAAACAAGCGTATTTATTATAAGTCTATAAAACACTTCACAGCCATGATCCTGTCTGAAAGTTAACCCTGTATCGAATGAACAGACGTCAAAACGTAGACATTAGCATGCCGGAAGTTTAGAAATAATTGGACTTGATTGTGAATTTTTTTTCTGAAAGAAAGCGGAGATTAGCTTTTGCCCTTGTGTTAAAAATTAGAAAAGAATATTTTGATGGCAATTTTTCTTTTTCCCTCCTTTAAGGAAAATAATAAAACTGGGAAAAAAAAGTTTCCGTAATTAAAATGATAAAGCGACAGAAAGCGTTTGAAAATAATTGCTTTGTGATATTAACACAACACAAAATCGTCACCTTGGTATTTTTCATTAACGTGTTTATTAACTGGAATTAAACCTGTGCTCGGATTCTCACACACACACACACACACACACACACACAGACGCACACACCGCAGGAAAAGTTGCTTCAGGACGCATTTTGTTTTCACATAAAGGTGATACGTTTGAGACCTGAGGAAGGCTTTCATGATGAAAAAAGTCATTTCCGGAGCTCATTTATTCCACTCATCGCTGCATTATCTCCATGTTCACGCCACCTCGAAGCTTTTCTCTTCCCACCTGCTTTATATTGTGTCTCTCTCCCTCTCGTGAATCTACGCAACGTTTGAGACTATTAGACGATTAGAAACCCATTTGTGGTTTCTTGTGGGAGTATAAAGTACAAATATGAAGCGAAAAGATGATGAGGAAGTAGATAATGAACACCGAGACGCACCAAGGAGCTGGAGAACTTTACTCTCTTTACTCTTTTTTTCTTTTTCCTCACTCAATACATTTCCACAAGGATCAGAGTTTTATTGTCCTGCCTTCAGCAAATATTTAACAAAAAACACTGAGAACAAATCTAATTTATTTACTTTCTTTAGCCTCCTTCTGGGTTTTCCGCTTCGTAATGTTTCAGCGTCCCTTCGGATTTTATAGCAATTTATGAACATTTCGTAGAACCTCAGAAGTACGTTTATGATGCACCCAAACAAGGTTAGCATGAATAATACAAAATTATATATCTTTTCAGAAATCCTGCTATGTGCAAGCTTGCATTAGCAGGAAATATTCGAAATATTTAATGTTTAATATAAATTTGTCAAATCATTTCAGACTTTCACTTTACTGTAAAGATGGTTAGCTGGTGGCTATAAATATTACACACATTTTATAAATATCAGGTATAAATCCTTTGATGTCAACCTACTGTATATTAGCTAGAATACTAGCTTTAGAAGGTAATTTTATGATTGGTAAATATACCTTGTCAAAATATTTTATATCCAACATTCGCAGTAACTAATTAAAAAAATATGTATGTGTTTGAGTTAAAAATCTCTTACAAGTCAGGTGGGTTCATGGTAGCTATCTAGTTAGCCATGAAGAAAACTGAAATGGCTTAATTCCTCAGGAAAAACCTTCAAAATGGAATCTTGGGAATCTCATAAATATTTTATTAAACAAATAAATAATAACACTATTACTACTCTACTAATAAATAAATGTTTAAAATGCTTTTCCTGATATGTTATCTAGCTAGCTAATAAACAAATCCATTTTTTTTTTTATTGTTCAAAATGACTCAAGTGCACACGCATATTATAGATTCTTCAGGTAAATAGCCGTCTTCATTAAGATTCATTAAGATTCCCTTCACTCCTCAGACAACTCCATCAGCATCCTGGCGAAGCACGACTCGTTTCGACGTCAGAAACAGGAATTGTACCTGCTGCCCATCGTGGTGAGTGACGACGGAGATCCGCCGATGAGCAGCACCAACACTTTGACCATCCGAGTGTGCGGCTGCAGTAAAGACGGCGTGGTTCAGTCGTGTAACGTCGAGGCCTTCGTCCTGCCCATCGGCCTCAGCATGGGGGCGCTGATAGCCATCCTTGCCTGCATCATCTTACTGCTGGGTAAGAGCTTCTGGAATCCTCTTCTGGAATGTGCTGTGTTTAATGATTTGATAAAAATTGTGTCTTTAGGCACCGATTAGATCTGAGTAATAAGTTTGTTTTTATTAGTTAAACCATAACCTGTAGCATGACAGTGAAATCCTAAAAGGGGGCGCTACTGTAGGTTGTTGTTCATTTCACTGCAGATTCATCACTCTTGGTCAGTACACTGTGTGCAATTCTTTATTTCAACTCCATATCATGAATTGAGCTCAATTTGTTGCGAACATTCTGAAATAGTAATTAAAAGGTTTGTGCAAAATGATAGTGGAAAAGAAATAACATTATAATAAAAAAGTTCTTAGAATTATAACCAAACCTCCTCCTTGACCTTCTTCTTTTCCTCCAGCCTGGAGGTTCCAACCTATCCTGAAACACTCCTCACTCCTCATCCCTTCTCCACACACACACAAACCATCTCAACTCACCTCTCTCACCTTGTTCTCAAAGCATCCTACCTGCATCGTCTCTTTTATTTCCTTGTTTCAAGTCCTGTCTATCAATCATCTTAAAGTTTGCCACCTCCAGCTCTACCTTATGCCTTTTTTTCAGCAGCACCATCTCTAAACCATACAAAATAGCTGGTTACTTTTACTGTCTTGTAAACTTTTCCTTTCACATTTTCAGATATCTTTCTTTTACCAGTAGCTCCTGCCACTCTTCTTCACCAGCTCCCTGCCTTCACTCTCTTCTTTACATTTGCCCCCAGTATTTAACCTCATCCACCTTCATCACCTCTACTCCTTCCAACCACAGTATTCCCCTGCCCTCCCTCTCATTCCTACACGAACTCTCACTGACTTTCATTCTCCTTCTCACCAGGGCGTACCTCCACCCTGCTGGGCTCATCTCACCCTTCTCTCATTACAGATCACTATGTCATCCACAAACATCATAGTCCATGTGGACTCCTGTCTGACCTCATCTGTCAACCTGTCCATCAGCATTGCAAACATAAAGGGTCAAGTGCCTATCCATGATGCAACTCTAGCTCCACCTTGAACCATTCCTTCCTACCACACACTCTACCTAACTTTTCTGGCCTTCATGATACTTTTACATCTGTATTCTCAGAGCAAACATGTGCCATGCTCTTTCAATATGCCATTGAGGAATATTGCTCTTTGCAATTCTTTACACAGTCCCCTTTCCTCTCAGACTTGCATCCACTACTCTTTCTGCTGACTTCATTACGTGGCTGATCAACTCAGTGCAGTTGCTAAAGCTTTACACATCTCCCTTATTCTTAAGATGGGTACCAGTTAACCTATCCTCGACTCCCTAGGCATCCTCTCACTTTCCAAGCTTTTGTTAAAAAGCCGGATTAAAAACTCCACTGCTGTCTCTCCTAAATCCTCTCCATGACTGGAGAGGTCTCTGGCCCAATCTCCTTTCCAATCTACATCCCCTTCCTAGCGGTTCTTTCTTTATCCTTGCTAATCCCACACACTTCCTACCTTCTCCAATGAGACCCAACCACTTCTCTCCTTTATTTTCACCAACCATCAAGTTCTTCATCCATTTTCTTAACAGACTCTCCTCACTTGACAGTACATTTTTATCTGCATCCTTTATTTCTGGAATTTGCAGAACATTCTTTTCAGCTCAGTTCTCCTGTCCTGCCAACCAGCCACAAGTCCTTTTTTCCTTCCTTTGTGTCCCACTTTTCTTACAGCTCACAATACACCATTTGTTTAGTCTTTATTACATCTCTCTTCACCTTGTGCTACATTAGATCTTCTTTTACTTCTGTCTATTTTTTTTTATGACCATCCTAATTTGTTTAGGCTAACCCTTTTCTCTGTTTGCTTTCTTACTTCCCCATTTCACCCCCAAGTCACCTTATCCTCCTGCCTCCATCCAGATGTTACACTATAACCTTCCTAGCTGACTTCCTCACTACCTCTACAGTAGTTGTCCAGTCATCCAGCACCTCTTCACCACCACCCAGTGCCTCTCTAACTCTATGAATTTTTCACATTAGTCTTTCTCAATCTGATCTTTGGTTCAGTCCTCAATTTCTTCCACTTTTTTATCTGCAAGGTCATTGTCTTCCTCCACTCTTATCCATCACATTGTACTCCTTCATTTTTTCAAAACATCTATTCATCACCACCATTTTCATACTTTTTGCAAAACCAACCTGCTCACTCAAGTTCACACCAACCACTATGTTTTCTTCCTTGAGCACACCCCCCATGACTTTATCTAACTCTCTTCAGAAATCTTCTTTATCCTCCATCTCACTTGTGGAGCATATGTGCTGACAACTTTTATCATTACCCCTACAAAATTCTTGCATGACACTCATCACTCTTTAATACACTGTCTTTACCTCCAATACAATGTTAATATATTTTTCCTTAGAATTACTGCTGCACCATTTTTTTTTCCATCCACACCACTGTAATCAGTTTAAACCCAGCTCTGATGCTACTGGCTTTACTCCCCCTCTAATTGGTCTCATGTACAGTACATACTGTATATCTACCTTCCTCCTCTCCTACATCATATCAACCAGCTCTCTCCCTTTACAAACCATACAGCCAACATTAAATGTCTGATTCTTAATTCCAGACCTTGTTGTATCTTCCTCTTTTTCTTCTCCTTTACCCAATGGTGGCTTTGTTTCCACTATTACCCTTCTGGCAAAGGGTGATGGCTTTTGGTAGCATGGGCCTCAGTTTGATCCAGTATGGCAATCTTTTACCGTTTATGATCCGTGCATTTGATTTGGCACAGGTTTTACAACAGATGCCATTCCTGCTGCAATCCTTCCAATTTATCCAGGGTTGGGGCTAGCACGCTTTATTGCACTGGTTTGTGTAACCCCAGTGGCTGCACCTATAGATTGTCAATTCTGAGTTAAAATCTGGTTTGTCTAAATCTTTTTCATTAACTTTGTGTTTTTAGTGATCGTGGTTCTGTTCGTGACTCTGCGGCGTCACAAAAGCGAGCCACTGATTATTAAAGATGAGGAGGATGTTCGGGAGAACATCATCACCTACGACGATGAAGGTGGAGGTGAGGAGGACACAGAGGCCTTCGACATCGCCACCCTGCAGAATCCTGATGGCATCAATGGCTTCCTGCCCCGCAAAGACATCAAACCTGAGCTGAGCTACAGTGTCCGTGCCGGACTCAGACCCGCAGCCAATGGCGTCGACATTGACGAGTTCATTAACGTCCGGCTCCACGAAGCTGATAACGACCCGACGGCACCACCATATGACTCCATCCAGATCTACGGCTATGAAGGTCGGGGATCCGTGGCTGGCTCTTTGAGCTCACTGGAAACTACTTCTTCAGATTCGGACCAGAATTTCGATTATCTCAGAGAATGGGGTCCGCGGTTTAGAAGACTCGGAGAGCTCTACTCAGTGGGCGAGAGTGACAAAGAAACTTGAGGCATTACTTTTTTCCGTCCTCATGACTTTTTTCATTATGGTTAAAACACATCTGTTTCAAAATGGTGGGAACCTTTTAGCTTTTTTTTTTTTTTTTTCAAATCTCTTAGAGACAAGCATACTAGGGTCAGTCATCCACATCAAAGTGCATAACGGGGCTGAACTTCACCACCACAGTGTCTGTCATAGGAGGTCACTGATTCTTGTGGAGTCTTGTAGATTAAGTGTTTTTGGCTCGGCGTTTGTTCACTGTGACCAGCAGAAGTGAAGATTCTTGTTGGTCACATAAAGAGAAAGACGAAATAAAAAAAGGTTTCAGAGATGTGGATGGAAATCATAGGCCTCAAAATGGCTCGGGACGTCTTCTTAACACCATCCAGCCGATCTTAGGAAGAAAGGAACTTTACAAAATCGACAAAAAAGCAATATATGGTCTACTATGTTGAATGTATGTGTGTATGTTTAAAGGTGAGATAAGTGTACAATATTGGCTTTAATAGATCTTAGTTGAGATAGCATTTGATACCAAGTGGCCGGATTTCCTGAAAAGCCTCGAGGCTTGCTTTATACA
The DNA here is from genome assembly GCA_028570985.1 of Heterobranchus longifilis. Classification (NCBI taxonomy): domain Eukaryota; kingdom Metazoa; phylum Chordata; class Actinopteri; order Siluriformes; family Clariidae; genus Heterobranchus; species Heterobranchus longifilis. Next base: position 1,087,539 of record JAOVVB010000037.1, read on the forward strand.
CCCTGTTTGTATTTGCGCTCTTAGTGTGTTTCACACTCGAACATTAGTAGCCTATAACAGACTGAAGACAAAAAGAGAAATGTAGAAACAACGAGGCCTTCTTTTTACAGAAGCATAAATACAGTTGTATTTAAAACAATTTTTGGAAACATCAATCGTGTTTACTTCATTAGCGTAGTATGATTTATAAATATATGAATATTCATTGTCTGTTTTGTGCTGCAAGTATAAAAAAAAATGGTGTCATTTCAGTTTCTCTTTTTCTGATTTATTTCGTCACCAGAAAGCTCCTTTTGAAAATGCTAAAATTACAGTACTGCAGTCTCTGCAGAGGTCACCAGTGATCCTGTTAACACCTGATCATTTCATGCCTCACGTCATGAGGATCAGTATTATTATAATATCTGGATATAATATTCTCAAAGCAAAATTATGGGTGTAAAAACACCTTAAAAAATGTAAATTACATCACTAAGGATTTCATTTAATCAAACGTTAAATTACAGGAAAACACATCTGTGCAAAAGAAACATCAGCCGATGGAAAATCCCTCTCAATATACCATGTCATGACTGAAACCCTGGACAAACCTATCAAAAATGAAACCACTTCTGATGCATTATTTTATGAGACTTCATTTGATAAGATAGAAGAGTCAGAACTGTAACTCCTAACAAGACAAAATGTCATAACTGAAACCTATCCCATTATATTACATTAGAATTGAAGCTCCTTTTTATGTCATGAACGAAACTCCTTAGATATATGCCATGCTGTAACATTACATCATGAATAAACCTCTCGTTAATCATTACGTCATGACTGAAACCCCTCCTTAAATATTATCTTGACAAAAAACCCTTCTTAAACATTGTGTCATGACTGAAACTCCTGCTTAAACATGACAGTATGTCACAACTAAAACCTCACCTTAAGTCTAAATCGATGGTGTTTGCAATAAGTTGGGTCACACTTTAAAGTTTCTGCATGTGGTACTAAAACTCCAAAACAACCTTGTCATGGCTAAAACCCTTGAATTTTTTTCATAAATAAAACCTTCCTTGATCAAATATTATATCATTAATGATAAATCTTCCTGTATATCTGATAACTGAAATTCTCCCTTTTTTTCATAAGACAACTGATACTTTATTTCAAGCCCACATATTTTATGCTTTATAAGGTCAAAACCTAATGTCAAAATAAGTCTCTTATTGTGTTTGGCCTTGATTGATTAGATCATAAAACCCCTCCTGGTACACTGTATCAGGTCATTACTGTTGTTCTTACCGATTCAAGAAAGCTAGCTTTATAGAAAGATTTCCTTCTTACTACATACAGTAATTTACACTATTAAAAGATACTCTTCACAACCGTTCAGTCTGGTACACGAGAATGTCGGCCATGGCATGCCGTATCACCTACCTGTTGGCAGCGTGTCAAACGAGAATGTGACAATCCAGCTACAAAACGCATGAAACGATCAGGTGTAAAGGGCGTCCGTGACGCTGACTGTGAGTCCAGAAGAGATCCTGAGTGTATATATATAAATATATATTGTATACAGAGTACCAGTGATCATTTCAAGCACAATGCCCCTGGACTGTCCAGCGGATCTGTGTATAACCCGCCGGTCACGTAGAACCCATAAATCATAAACTGCAGATGTGTGCATAATGTTCAACACTGTATGATAGTAAAGAAGCAGGAAAAAAAATAGACATGTACATAGTCACTGCTAACATTCTTTAGCTTTGTTTGAGGACATTTTGTTTTATGCACGTTAGCTCTTGCACATGGAGATCACCGAATGGCACTACAGCGGCGTGCGCTCCTCCGTTTCTACCGATCCTCTATATGGCAGTTTTCTGTAGACCCCACACGATAGACTTACATGCAGATCATATTTTCTACTGTGCTTTATCGCTTATATACTTGTATGTTGAATTATTTACTCTGCGTATTGTAATCTAAGATACCCATGTATTGTTTCCTACTTTGTGAAATATATTTTTATAAATATTCATGGTGTGAGACATTTATTATATTGATACAAGGTCAAACAAATCCATAAAATTCTGTTCAAACATAGTTTACTTATTAAGTAATTAGATAATCAATTGATCTGTTTGCTGGCTTTTTATATAAACACACAAATATTTAATAAAAAAAACGTTTAACTTATTACTTTTTTATTTTTTTCATTATTTCAAATTTATTTGCATGCTTGCTTTTAATTTTAAAAATAATTGTTGCATGTAATTTGTTTTTGTTCATTTGTCTGTTGGTGGCACACCTTCTCTATTTTGAAATGAACATGAGCAATTCAGGCGTGGCCCAAATGTAAAAGGGTTGGCCTGAATACTAACCAATGAAAAAGCAAAATAATGGCCATGTGATCTACTGGCAGCCAATTCGAGTCTTCTAACAGTGGATGTGGACATGTGCTGCAGCGCCATGTTTTTCCCTGTTCAAAATGAATGTCTTGAGCTATGTTTTATTAATCAAGATTTTTTTTTTAAATCAAGATTTATTGGTAAGTGCAGAGATTTTTTAGTATTTTTAACTTTATAGCACAAATGTAGACATGTACAGTAGAAAATGGCAGAGATGTGAGTGTTGCTGTGAAGCTACAGTGTACCGTGATGAAATCACACTAGCCATAAAAAAAAACTCTATGAAGCTGTATAAGAACTGCATTTGTGAGCAACATTTATAAAGATCACTAGGGGAAAAATAACAGTATCTGTGGACAAATATGATGATTTAAATTATGATTTGGTAGTTTGTCAAGTTAATATGTGGTCTCTTTAAATGTGGTAGTCACGTGAAAAAAGAAGTGCTGTCAAGCGAGCGTACACAGATCATCCAAGACACAAGTAAATATTCTCAAAGCTAAATGTTAGTTCTGTGGGAGGAGCTTAAATAATCTTGTCCTTGTCAAAGTCCGACTTTACATACCTGAATGTATCTAACTGTTTGTTCACTAATAATGAATAATACTAACAAAGTGAGCTTTTGTGATAGAGTAGTGCTAAAGATATACAGTATACAATAGTCTGAAAATAACGCTTGTGAAACTTCCTGATCCTCAAACACTAGTTTCCACTAAGGTCCAACCTTCTGACTAACACTAGGGGTGATGGTGACCCAGTGGCTGCAGGTAGATTGTCAATAACGAGTTAAAATCTGGTTTGTCTAAGTCTTCATTAACTTCAGTTGTCTTTTTAGTGATCGTGGTTCTGTTCGTGACTTGGCGGCGTCACAAAAGCGAGATACTGATTATTAAAGATGAGGAGGACATTCGGGAGAACTTCAAAGAAATATAAAGCAGAGGAGCTCCTCCTCCTCCTCCATCATGGATGATAGTGAGGATGAGGTGGCACTTGATGGTCAGAACCTTACAGGGAGAGAGGGGGAGTGAGGATGAGGATGATGAGGATAAGGGTAAAGATGTAGGTGCAGTGATGATGATGATGATGATGATGATGATGATTATGATGAAGGAGCTAAAGTGGCAGTCCTGATTAGAGAAGACGGATTGGATAACGCACTTGTGATAGATTTCAGTGATTATGTTTTGCATCTCATTCCATGTACTTGTTTAATTTTGTTGACTCTGTAGATGCTATTTAACTCTCCTGTAGTTATCGTTATGGTGCAGGGTTACATTTAAACACTCACTCACTCATCGTCTATATCGCTTTATCCTGTATTTAGGGTCGGTGGGGAGCCTGGAGCCTATCCCAGGAGACTTAGGGCATGAGACAAGG
>JAOVVB010000037.1:1147351-1157814 GCA_028570985.1 Heterobranchus longifilis
TATATATACACACACACTAAACTTTACACATAAAAAACACTAATTTCCCAATACTATAGATGTATACATTTGCTCATTGACCCTGAGTCAGCATTTAGCATCCAGTCAGGAGCAGTCTTTCATACACCTGCTGTCAGTGCAGCTCTGTGCAGCTCTGTTATTTGTAAAGAAATCAAAGTGAAAAGGTCCACTTTTCTGTTTCTGTCACAATCACGGTAAATCAGCAGGTCTGTCCTGAGCAGTCACGAGCGTCATGCTGCAACGCTACAAGGCAGGACTGCAGTGACATGGTGGACGATGTTGAGAGTCAGGAGCAATCCAGCATGTCATTTATTTTTACTGGACAGCCAAATGCAAAAGCCAGTTATAGTCACTGTTCCTGACTGACTGCCTGACTGACTGATTGCCTGACAGGCTCTCCGTGGCTGAAAAAAATTCACCAAAACCAGAAAAATCATGTGAAGTAATTTTAACTAAAAGATTGCAAGCTCTTGCCCTTAGTCTTTTAATACAAAAGTGCCATACGAACATAGGTTTATCCAAGGTTTGTCTCTGTGCTGTAATGTCTAAAGAATGAAACAAAAATTGCACCATTTTAGATCTGGAGAGGCAATTTTGAGCTATAGCCTCAACATCATCTAAATAATTTACATGGCATAGTTAGTACATTATGCCACCTATAAGAAGTGCTTGTAATGCAGATTAAATTATTCATTGAAACATGTAATCAGATGTAGCTCAGTGATTATGCCGTTGGACTATGGTTCCAAAGGTCCCAGGTTCACACCCCACGACGGCCAAGTTACCACTTTTGAGCCCTTGAGCAGGGCCCTTAACCCTCAACTGCTCAGATATATAATGAGATGATAAAGAAAAGGTGCTCTGGATAAGGGTGTCTGCTGAAATGTATGCATGGATTTTGTTTTCTTGTGGTGAGCATGCATACAATATGTAACAGTCATGTTTTTTTTTTCTTCGGATTTCATTATATAAAAGATGCACATAAATTTCATACAATCACCATAATACTGTTGTAAAACCATGTGATATTTTTAAACTAGGTTATTAAAAAGTGTTACACCTCTAACAAGTTTCAGTAATTAACAATTCAGTTACCTGATAACTGGAAGACTTTTTTAAAAGAATATACAAGTATAAATCAGAGTGAAGTTGAGGTAACTACAGACATCATGAAGTTTATGGGCAAAAATATTTTAAAGCATTTTAAATCTGTCTTTCCTCAAGTCCCAAAATGTCAAAGTCTGACTTAAGCCCTGGCTTTTACCCTTAATGAAATGGCTTAAAATGATCAATAGGCCCTGACAGGAGAAATAAATTTCCAAAACACTTCTTGGTCTGAGTCAAAGCTCAGGCTCTAAAACATATCTTTCTTAGATTACCCAGGTATATGCTGTCCCTTTCTGTTTTTTCTTTCTTTCCCCCTATGCTTGTCTGTTTTGTTTGTGTAGGACGTGTTGGTGATTTTTATTCAGAAGACGCCTCGGCCCACAGGTGCTGCACATCTTATCATTGCACTCACATCTGATGAAAATCAGGCTCTGGCAAACACAGGTACTGCCACATTCATCTTGTATGTTTTCATCAAAGGTGGATAAGCTGGATGACAATATAGACAAGGCAGCAACGGCAAGGTAAATCTCGCCTGAATTTACTCCTCAGGACGGCTGATATGGAATGACATTTGATTTTACGAGAAAGGGGAAGATGGGCGGAATGACAAGATATTGGTCATTCAAGTGGATGCAGAATCGCAGCCGCTGGTCTCTTTACCACTTTCCCTGTGTGCACCCAATTTTCATCTCACCACTTTGCATTGAATAATTTGAATGAAACAACTGGAAAAAAATGGAAATTCTCTTTTCAGTTGACATACATGGACTCCCAGGTGTTTATTTTTCTTTGCTTGAATTATTTTGACAGGAAGAGGACCTGAATTTTATCTTTGGCCATGCTGTTCAGGAAGGGAAGATGGTTAAAAGTCAGCCAGCAAACATAAAAATGTATTAAAAGAAATCTCTTCATTTGACCTGTCGCACTTTAAAGCCTGTAGCTAGTTTCATACTGGACATTTGATGTTCACTCTTTCATTTCATATGAACAAAAATGATCAAAGAAGGTAGCCAGAAGCATTTCAAAAGTAACCTCTATCAATTTTAACAGAAGATAATGGTTTCATGTCTTAAAAATGCACCTCACCAGGGTTTTAATATTTAACGAAATCACCGAGGGACCATCCACAAAGGGCATGAAATGCTGAAGGGTTTAGTTCACTTAGTTCAAACTGTGGTACAGTAACCAATAGGAGCACAGTTCCTGCTCCAACTCATCTACAGTAATCAGTAGTAGCACATGTCCTGTATAATCCATGTTACAGTAACCAATAGATGTATGCTTTCTATCCAAACCATGTTACAGTAACCATGTGGACCACAATCAGATCCTATATTCTACTGTAAGCCAACCGATTGCTGTTTAACCTTGATTAACTTATAATTCAGGTCACATGAAGAAGAATGAAGCTTCAGTCTCTGCACTGCAGGAGAGAAGAGGTCATGAATCATCACTGCTAATATTAATGAGTGGATCAGAGACATGAGATGAAACTAAAGTGAAACTGTGGCCTCAATCAGAACGTACAGTACGTCCCATGCGGCATTATAACCAGGAGCTGAAAACCGCAGTGGACGGCAGGATTGGTGAGTGTTACATTTCTGCACTAAATGGTGACTTTCCACCGTGCAGCAGCTTTTGGCTGGCACATTCTGACTGACAGGCTGCTCCCCACAGAACACGGGGTAATTGGCATTCAGGATCATCCAGATAATAGGAAGAAGGCTCTTCTTTTTTTGCAGACACTCCCTCTTTTCTGTTCTTTTTCAGGACCTAGAGAAAGTGGGTTGCTTTGCATGCAGCCTGTTGGATGTCCCTTGAGGTAGGGGTTTGAGTGGCAGAGTGCTGCTCTCTCTCTGTCTGTCTCTCTGTCTGTCTCTTTCTCTCTTTCTCGCTCTCTCTCTTCGTCTCTCTCTCTCTTTCTCTCTCCCTCCCTATGCTTGAGCTGAGATCTCCTTCTCCACTCCTGCTCTATGTTTTTCCCCAGTGGCGTTCTGTAGGGATTTATGACCTGTCACCCTCAGAGTTGATTTCTCGCCGTCACTTTTCCGACGGCCGACGTGTCACTCCGGAGCCCAGGTTTACTCTACAAACCACATCAGCTGAAACCCACATATTAACAAGGGGACAGGACGTGGCAGATTTGCAGCTTCAGCTGTTCATGACATGTCAGTCTGGAAAATAATGAAACCATTCAGCAAGGCTTACATACCTCAGAATTTCTAGGACTTTTGCATTTCTTCTTGTGAAAAGATTTCAATGCACTGGGAAGTGCCCGTATTTATGACCTTGGAATTTCTTGTAAATGAAGACGATAAGTCGTCTGTCTGTATCAAAGAGTTTGTTTAACCAGCACATAAATACCTAAAGGTGCTGCATTCAAACGGCTACAGTCTAAAGATTTGATCCAACAGTCCAAATGTAATTTCCTTCTTGCTGCAGGTCTTATATTTCTGTAATCAAATCTCAGTGCTGTAAATCATATCTCGAGCCCTTTTTCATGAAGAAGATCTTTACACAGTAATTCGAGATTATGAAAATATATTGTATATCACTGATTCAGCGTTCCTCAGGAGACTGCGTGTAGGAGTAAATAGATCATTCAACTGCTTTTGGTAAAGATTTAAGTGCATAAAATAAATACAACATGAATGAATAAATGACAAATCTACACCAACGTGATGCAGGTTTTTCTTCATGTCTTTGTGTCTTAGAGTTTGTTACACTGCTGCGCTCTTGAATTCTGGATCCTGATTGGCCAGACCACCAGACTAACTTTCTATAAGAGAACGTCCTCAAGAGTTTTGTTCTTCCTGTACCACAGCAATGGTTTTGATTTATTCATTTTTTATTAATAACCAACTTAAAGATTGTTTAATTTAATAACGTATAGTTACATTTAAGTTAGTTCCTATTCTAATTTTTAATAGCAGCTATGAACAGTCTTCCCCTCACCTGTCTCTCATTTCTCTTTCTTTCTCTCAAAGTTAGTAAGAAAAAAAGTTATAGAACACAAGAAACCTAAGAAAATAACCTCATCAGTCATTTTAAGAGTAAATGCAAAGTTACAGCTTTACCTTTGCCTGGTACAAAACACTCATTCCAGACATGTTACGTAAACATCTCCTAAAAAAAAAAAAAAAAAAAAAAAAAAGTTTTGTTGTTTTCTTTATCTAGAGAATACACTGTGTTTGTTCCTGTGATTAAGCTCTTACTAGAAATTATATTGTGTACATCGCATCATGAGCTTTAATATTAACCTGGGATTTGCAGCTGCAGTATTGTCACAGCTACTGCTAAAGAAAATTATTTTGAAATTTGTGACCAATTAGAATCCAGAATGTACAGGATGTAATGGTACTATGTTGTAAAAGGGATGCCTAAGGATTTCTCGACAACCACTTTCTTCCCAGTAGTCAGTAAGAACAGCTGAATCTATACACAAGCACAATTATCCATTCTTTTTATGCATGGAAACAAATAGATTGGAAGTCTACCTTTTATCATTTTACTTATTTATGTTTTATAGATGCATTTTGCAAGATTTCACCTTTAAACCTAGAATGTTCTGAATGTACATTATGCATATGACTGCTTTTAAATAGACTCATAAAATCAGCATGTAGGACTTTTAGAATTCTGACCGTTTTATAAATAATAGCCAATTAATTTTCCCTGGAGAAGTGTTGGAATTTCTTTGAATATTGTATGAATATCTCTGCATGATCTTTCAGGATTAAAGGTCACAGAAAAGTCAAAAAGAATTAGATTTCCCTTTCTAACTAGAACACAAAAAGAGCAATTTTATTTTTGAAGATTAAGGCTTCACAAGTGAACATCAAAAGGATGTGAAGTTTGTTTCCTGAAAGGATCTAAATTAGACCTGTTCTTTTAGTCGCCTCTGAGATCAAAAGCAGCTTAAGATATTCTACAGTTAGGTAGATTTTAGAGAACAGCCACGTGAAATCAAAGTGTCTGTATTTCCTGTCAGGGTTTATCCTTATCTTAAAATCAACAAACCTGTTGTTGATGAATCAACAGTTGCAGTTATTTTTTTTAAATAAAAAAATTATAATAAATAATAATAATAATAATAATAATAATAATAATAATAAAATCATAAATTAATAAATTGTATTGTAGAAAATATTTTTAACATGTCTAGTTAAATACATGGATTATATCTATATTTTTTTCTTTTTTGTTTTATAAAATTGTTGGTTTATGGAAAATAAACCGTGTTTGTAGAAAAATGTAATTATTCCCACACAAACTTAATTTTGAAGTAATCTGTAAAACACCTGTACTGCGCATGGTGCTCTAATAAAGTCAATATTAATTAGTCAAATTTATTATTGTTCAAAATGACCAAATCCCCAAGTATTCTGTTCCTCTTAAAGAAGATGCCTTTGCGCTGGTGAATGTTTTTCGCTACACCAGTGGGAGAGAAGCCTGGTGTTTGGAAGCTCTCGGTGAGTTTGGCTCGTTACAGTGAGCTCACCTGGAGGCAATTAGCCAGGCTTGAAGAACCCCGCTGTGTGTAAGCTTCATTTGGCTTCAGCTTCAGTCACACTGCATGCATTAGCCGTCGTTCAGTGCAGGTTTTGCTGTCTCTGAAGTGCGCTTGTGTTTTCAGCGTGTGGGTTTGACACGCAAGAGACTTCTACAGTGTGACATGATGGCACTTACCGAAATAAATAAATAAACAAAAATAATATAGGAACATCTAAATCATGTAAAAAGGGATGAAGGACAATACAGTGGGTACCGTGGGAGGGAAATGGAGAAAGAAAAACAGATATTTAATGAGGGTGGGAGTTATATACTGTAGTGGTCACACACCTGCAAGGTACTATACAGTAGGTTTCATTTATATATTTATTCATTTATTTATTGATAAAGAATGTCTTTTGTAAAGGTCACTTTTCTTAACTTGATCAAAGGGAAATTATTTAAATAAATGAATAAATAAATATGTGTTTATGCCAAGCTGGAAAACCTGTTAACTAATGTCTAAAATCACCAAGATGGCTTTTCCTTCAGCAGAATATTGTACATTTTTAGTAGAACTTTTGGTGTCTGACTGCATTTTTATTTTTTGTAGAATTTATACAATTTTAAAAAAGGTATAGTCTTTAATTTGTTCCCTCAAATACTTATATTTATTTATTGATTGATTTGAACATGAACATTTGAGCATTCAGTTCGATGAGAAAAGAACACCTAAAGATGAACCTTTAACGAAAAAAAAAAATAATGTCATTATATTATTTTTGCAACTGTAAAAAAAAGCCAATATATTTTATCATTTATAGTTTACTTAATTCTCAGTATTTGTACATCAATACTCAATTAAATCTTTTCACGAAGCCATCTGAAAAAGAAAGAATCAAAGAATTGGAGTAGAAAAGAACGACATAACCACCCATTTCCCAGAATTCTCTGGAGTCCTGACATCTGAGAGACGACGTTAAAACACTTCTCGGTCTGCTGTTATTATGAAGATCTGTGTGCAGCGATGCGTTTGGGAAAACATCAGTTCTCGAGGACACCAATTATGCTTCTCACACCCTTCTCTGTATTAAAGCCCATACACCTGTTACACTTTCTCTTGCTTCTAATTCTGCAATATAACAGTAAAGTAAATATTACAGAGGCAGGGAAAGACAATATTTAAACTTTGATGAGAGTTGTGTAGTAATTAAAGCCTCGGTTCCTGAAGAGCTCGGGCTTACTCCAAAACTACTGTGACAAAATCAACTGAGCGTAATCATGAAGAGAACACGCACTCACATTTTATTCCTCACTTATCTAACTCTCTGTCCCTGACTCTGTGTCTGCAAGACCTTTTACACTGCAATGGAATGGAGCTAATACTCACACACACATAACTAAAAATACCATCCTCAACCCCACCGCACCCCCCCCCGGTCATCAAACCCTGCAGGGGGACACAAGAACCTTTCTGCTCCTGACCTCAGGGAGAACGGAGCCACCTGGTCAGGCCAGAAATAGAGGTGTGAAGGTTCCGAACAGGAGAGCAAGTGTCACCAGATGACTAGCTAGAACTCATTTATCTTCATTTGGGCTTCATTCTGTAAGATGTGTAATGGGACAAACTGGATAATAAACCTGATCCTGATGGGAGAAAAGAAAAACTTAAGTAGACCTTTTCAGACTGTCACCAGACTGGTTTCTCAGCCTTGCAGGCGAAGGTGTGTGAGCAGTTAAATTATAGATGAAGTAGAGTGTTGAGTGGGACTGCTGTTGTTTTTTACAAAACAGACACAATAATATGATGCTTGTAAAATGTGATGAAATAATGGACAAAATGGTCTGCTCATTTGCATCATTAGGTGAGTATTAGAAGCCTTCAGATTTTCACAGGGTCGTAGACATTAATTAAATATGAATATTACCTTGTCCTTGCCAGCACAATGACTGATGGGTAATCTTGTGTGGCAGTGTCCGTCGAAGCGATGAGCACTTGTTCAGTCGTTTTATTTGAACTGAACAGTTTCGCTCACTATGGTTTGGAGTCTCACAATGTTCAGACCACTTCGCAGGTGACAGTTCATTTCACAAGGACTATGTGGCTGCTACGTAGCTAGAAGGTGATTGGAACTTACCCACAGAGTGGCCACATTCTAAGAGGCCACACCTATTTCACAGACACTAGAGGTTTGGGGGAGAGAAGCCATGCCTACCTCCATCCATCCATCCATCCATCCATCCTTCCATCTATGACAGAAAAGCTGTGTGTGTTCCTGAGCCATATGGTGCAGACCAACAGGCAGGCAGAAATTTGGCACAGTCATACAGTTTGAGCTCAGCTGTGTGTGAGTGTGTGTGTGTGTGTGTGTGTGTGTGTGTGTGTGTGCAGCCAAGATTCAAAATGGCAATATCAGATACATGCGGGAGCTGGAAAACCGTTTTCAGTGCCATGATTCAGTCAGGGTTAATCATGTCGCAGGAGGCCAGATCCAAGCTCTGTCTCGCTTTGTAAACCTGAATTAAAGGAGTGAAGGGCCTCCCTCGGTTTCATGCTTTGGCTGTAAACAGCACAGTTAAATGTTATGTTCCTCATTATGGTGTAAGTGGGTTAGCATATTCATTTGCCACTGAAGTAGGTTATACCTAGAAGCGCCTTCGCCACTGATTAGCATGGCATCAACAAGCAGTTTCTGCCCACGCCGGCCTCTCGACGATCCACATGTGCCTTAGATAATGGAAATTAAAGCAAAAAATCACAACGCTTTGCGGTCGCTTTCCTCCGGAGATTTGTGCACTAATTGTACTGAAAAATGGACTTAATCTGCATGCTTGCTCCATAAGAGTCCTCTGCTTTAAAGTTGATGCAAAATAAGGAAATAGTATTACGACTAATTAAGGCTAAGCAGAATAAATTAGAATAAAGTATGCAACCCTCTAGGGGAGGAACGCTAAAAGGAAACTAGACGCTAAGTGTCGGCACTTTTGAATAGTCAAGCTTACAATCCTATATTGCTTACAGAAAACGTTCAGCACACGCTAAAAATAAAGTTACAGTGCTACGATAATTGAAGTCAAAGTATTTACTCTCAGCTGGTTGCAGAGAAACTGAATTAACATCACGAACTTAAACTGCAGGAGAGAAAAAGGAGACAGGAAGCAGGAGATCAAGGGCAAGACCTGGCAACCTGGGCCTTATATTCGATTAAAGTCTCATTACGGAACAAATAGAAGAGTGCGAGCAGCTTAAACACTGAGTAATTACTCATCTCTCACTTCACGGGTGAGTTTAGTTCATTTATTAACTTTTTTTTAAAGTATTTGCTCTGTGCAGCAGTTCTCCATCAAACACAAATAACACAGAAAAAAAGACAAGATTGTATTTCATTTGTGTGTGTGTGTGTGTGTGTGTGTGTGTGTTTATTTAATTATATATTTGTGCAGGCAGAATTTATACTGAATGTCAGTTTAGATTTATTTTTCAAAATACATGACTAAAATTGTCATCTGTGAAATTTTATTCAATTATTTGTAATAATATTAAATGCAAAATATATACAAACAAATCCTCTGACAGGCCATTGTGAAATATTATTATAATATTATTATTGTGAAATAATATTCATAAAATTGTGCAAACTAAAAATATATATTTTATGTTATCCTGTTTCATTTCGTTTAAAGAATACAAGACAGTCTCTGATTATTATTATTATTATTATTATTATTATTTAAAAGTTTTCACATTTGACCCATTATATTTGTAATATTCAATTTTCTTTCATACCGACATTCACAGGGTTATTCTTTTTATAATTTATTTCAGTAGTACTTATTAATGACACAGCATCAGCCTTTACTGTATTTTTGTCACATGAACATGTTTCCTTCTTCCTCACACACTTCATCCCATCTGTGCTGTGAATCCTGTAGAAAATCTGCTTCTGTTCCACTGGGTCTTATTCTCAGTGACGTAGTCTACATGCAGTGGATCATTTTACTGTCAGAGCTACAACTGAGACAGGACCAGGGAATGAAATTAACCTGATGTTTACGAAGAGTATAATAAAATAATGCAAAAGTGTGTGTGTGTGTGTGTGTGTGTGTGTGTGTGTGTGTGTGTGTGTGTGTCCCAGATGTGTGGTTTTACTCGGCTAAGCCGCGATGGTCCGAGTCACTGAGCGTGACATGACGACACTTTTTCGTCCCAGGAGGAGATGTTTACTTTTCCTCAGTAGAGAGCGTGCAGTGTTAATGACAGATCAGATGGAGTGTTTATCTGCTTCAGCAGCTCAGAAACCCCGCCCACACAGAAAGTGAAGAATAAAATACAATAAATCAGAATTGCCGTGTACATCATGAAGTTGATTGTTTTCCTATTACAGCAAGTGTTTCATTCCTTGTATATCACTTTATTTATTTATTTATTTATGTTGAAAAGAAAGACAATATATTTTATTTATTTTTTTATAGTTAGGTTTAAGAGACATGGGACATTATGAATTTGAAATATTGTGCCCTGCAAAAGTATTTATACTGTTGGAACTTTTTCCACTTTTTGTCATTTTACAACCATAAATGTAATTGTATTTTATTGGGACTTATATTACATTTTTATTAAATTTAATTATTTAATTACTAATGTTTACCAATGTTTTGAAGAGGATCAAATGATACAGTAGCTTTGACATTTGCATGTTTAAATGCAAGTTTGTTTTGATAGCTCCAAGTTGATTTAATTAAGCTTATATTTTGTTAATAAAAATGTTCTTAAAAATTTGACATATTTTGCAATCATTTTATGTGGTTAGTTGTAGGTCCCCCTGTCATCTCCCCACCCC
>JAOVVB010000037.1:1209148-1225506 GCA_028570985.1 Heterobranchus longifilis
GTGGAGAGAGGAGAACCTTCCAGAAGGACAACCATCTCTGCAGCAATCCACCAATCAGGCCTATATGGTAGAGTGGCGAGAGAATCTCATGCCTCATGAGAAAACTGCCTTTTGGCAAACTGCCATGTGCCTTTTACTAAGGAGTGGCTTCCGTCTGGCCACTCTACCATATAGGCCATCACTCACTTATTGTCGTCCATACCACTTTATCCTGTATACAGGGTCACGGGGGGGCCTGGAGCCTATCCCAGGAGACTTAGGGCACAAGGCAGGGTACACTCTGGACAGGTTGCCAATCCATCACAGGACACACACACATACACTTACTCTCACACTCATTCACACACGGGAAATTTGGGAACGCCAATTAACCTAATCTGCATGTCTTTGGACAGTAGGAGGAAACCAGAGTACCCAGAGGAAACCCACCAAGCACGGGGAGAAGATGCAAACTCCATGCACACAGAGACGGGAATTGAGCCTGGTCAGGAAACGAACCTGGACCCTGGAGGTGCAAGGCAACAGTGCTAACCACTACACCACCATGCCACCGAATGACAATCAAGACAATAAAAAGTATTTGTATTTTATGCAATGAAATTGCTATACAACAATCAAGACTTAGTATGTCGTCCCTTATTCTACGAAACCTACTGGATCCGGCTGGGCATAGAGTTAAAAAGACGTCTGCAGTATTCTAGTGTCACTCACTCAATCCATGCCTGCTTGATTGCTTCCGGAAGATCATGTAAAGAAGATGGTTTTATCACTGAAACCATCGATTGGTGGTTTTTCATCATTGTCCAACAGTTTTCTATTGGGTTTAGGTCTGGAAATTACACAAGCCATGGCTCCAGAAACTAAATGCCATTGTCACATTGCCAGTTTTATTTACTAGTTGTTCAGTTAAATAGCCCAACCCTCCAGCCTGATAGGATATATTAATTAGTGAAATCACCCGTTTTATAAACCTAATTTATTTAGTTGTAACTGTTACTCCTGTTTAGCTGCTATTTTTTACTCCTAACAGTTTCATACATTATGATTTTCCAAAAATGATACTTACTGTTGTCCTCTTTTCCTCACGAAATGCTACCGCCTCCAGTTTAGACTCGTACTCGGCCTGGACTTGGTCCCTCTTTTTCAAAACATTCTGTAAATTAAGAGTAACATCATGATTGAAACATTGTGCATAAACTTTGCAAACAGCCTGCCAACTATCTATAAATTCGGTTATAAAACCAAGATAGTCAGAGCCACAGCGGGCTGAAATTAGTTCACAGTTCAGCGTTTGGCATCACTGCAACTGCACACATTGAGGCAGCTCCAAGATGGAAGCTATTAAAACAGCTTTGCACAAACGGCAGTCGAAAGTACGTGTGCGCTGGGGAGCTTTAGGGAGAAGAATAATGGCCCAGAAGATTGGAAAAGTTAACAAGATGCAGTCAGCACCAGAGAAGCGCTGAGCCTCCCGGTCTATTCCCATCAGACCCCTGTCGACTGAAGGGTATACGCTTTTCCTCCTTTTTTGGAAACTGAAGATGTTTTTCCTGTTGAATTCGCAATTTAATCACTGCTTCAAGGCAATGATTCACCACTTAATAAGCACAAAATATCTTTCCATGAGATCAGTCCTATATAGTAAAATATTTATCACTTGAGTATTTAAATAAATATATTTAAATAAAATGGCACACATGCAATTAGTTAATTCATAGATAATGCCTCTTACTGTATATCAAATGCTTATTATACACAATTACGTTTTATTTGAGAACACAACTTAAGGGTTAATGTGTAGCTTGTGAAAAGAGCTCTTTCTTGCTCAATACTTCTTTTCTCTTTCTCTGGCTCTTGTGCAAAAGAAAAGCAACGGTGCTGAGATGCAGATATTATGATATGTATATAGGTACTGTATGCATCCAACTGGGAGACACTTCAGAAGCTTTGAGAGCCGAGATCAAGGAAGCGGAGGCATGTGAAAATACATCCGCACCCTTGAGAGAAATCTGACAGGTGTAGACAGTATTCAGCAACTCCATGACAAAGCATGTGACAGGAGATCCAGATCTGCAGCTGTACTGCTATGTACTAGAGATGGAGGGGGGAATGATTCAATCATGTAATGCATTCTTGTGTGTAAAGTTTGATGCATCACCACACTGACCCAAAATTAATTAAATACACTTTTATTTGTTTCCGATTTGAGGTGTTGAAATGTTGCCGTCACTCTATAATATTATAGGTGAAGCACTGTAAACTATTCACATATTGGCAGGCAGCACAGCATCCTGAGTAGTAAGAGCCAATTATTTGCTTAGTTTTTCAGAATTGTAACAAAAAAAAAAAAAAACCTTATAGGGATATTTATAAAATAGTGACAATGAACGAATCGGCACCTAGGTATCGTGATAATATAATTTGTCATGAAACTGATGAAGCTTAATAGCTACTTGTTTTCTATTTGCATGTGCAGCACAGAGATACAGTTTTACAAACAGTGATAAATGACAAAAAAATGCGATGACTGAATTGAACTTATTGGCTTTAATAATGGCACAGAGTAAACCTATGGTAAATTCGATGTAGCACTTCTTCACTTCACTTCCTCGCAGACAAATTTAGTTCCTACCTACATGTAGTTCTCATTTACAGTTTGATGGGCAAAAAAAAAATAGAAGAAAACTATTTAGAACACGGTTTCATCTCGTCATTTACGACCTATGATTAAGCAGCTTTAGCTAGATTTTTTTTTGGTCCACAATCAAATGCTATGTTAATGGTAGAAGAAAGGAAATTATTAAAAGTATAAATAATAAAAACAGATAAAACTAGATAATTAAATGCATTGGTAGGAATATACAAAAAGCAACACAAAACGAAAGGGGCAATCAAATAAATTAAAACAACTGACGATACTGTAATTGTAATACAATTTCAAAGTTTAAACTTTTTATATGCCTTCTGATATGCTTTTTGGCTCAACAGGATTGTGATTGAATTACTATAGCCTTCCTTTTGTAATGCCCACTTGGGACACTCTTCACTGACCTCCGTCTTGGCTCCATTTGGATACAAATTTTTGTTCATCATGTACTCTGTTCGCTTTTGGAGCCAAGAAATACTTGAATGCAAGTCGAATTTTTTTTGGCTGAGATCAAACAGTGTGAAAAGTTCTCCATTTTAAAAACTCCAATTACTATCTGGCTGTTCCTCCCAAACAGCAAAAGATCTATTAATCCTTAAACGTTCCTAAAATAACAACCCACAATATTAAAAAAAAAAAAAAAAAACTCTAACATGCAGTCTACCTTCATGGACTCGGTGTAGAGGACGTATTCCCGCAGGACAGGCAGGAAGTCTTCACTCATGTCCTCTGTGAGTTCTTCCAAAGCGCTGCAACAGTTAGCCACACAGCCTGCCACGCCGTCCAGCGGCTCCTGGAGCTCCAGCTCGGAGGAGGCCCATGAGGAGTAGAGTGGCCCGTACTCTCTCAGTTCCACTAGGTACTCTTTGGAGAAACAGGATTGGAACACAATTTAAGTTAGGTTTTATTTTGATGTGTTTAATTGTAATTTATAAAGCCCTCTGCTGTCCAAGATGCAAACTGCAGCTAGAATTAGTGGACTAAACCACAGTTGGAGTGAGTTTGGGATCACTTGGGATCACTTTCTAACTCCATGGTCATTCCTAATTTTTTTTTTTTTTTTTTTTTTTACAAAATATGCAATAATCTCATTTGAACAGTTGATATTGAGATGTATCTGCTCCTCATAATCTGTAAAGCCTTCATAAACAGCTCCAAACCGAGCTGCTGTTAATTGGAGATTTTTGAGTTTGGTAAATCTGAAATCACCTTCTCCTCTGCAGCAGAGGTAAGTTTTAGTCTTGCTTTCCTGGGATAGTCTTCATGAGAGCCAGTTGCATCATGGTGCTTAATGGGTTTTGCAAATGCACTTGACAATACAGTTCTTGCAAGAACTATTCCAGAAAGGCCGAACTCCCCATCCTAAAATAACAACTGACTTCTTGTTGTTACATAATTACCTAATTCCATAGGTGTTACTTCATAGTTTTTAAATCCCCAGTATTGTTCTAGAATGTAGAAAATAAATCACTAAACACAAACAAAGAAATTTGCAAGTGATCCCTTGTAAGAAAACATGTAAGATGTGAATGAAGTCAAAGTCAGACTTTGGGCTTTCATTCAAGGGTTTCAACAAAAGTGTGACATTAACCATTCAGGAATTGGAAAAAATATGAATTTTTATTCATACACAGTCATTCTGGGGGACTCATAAGTGGAACAAACTAACATAGTTAACAAAAAACCCCTAAGGACTGCCTTTAAAAGTCTATCTGAATGAAGTCTGGAACCCATGGACAAGACCAAATACTGAGTTTCTTTCCTCAAGCTGTTTTGCCAGAACTTTGCTGCTTGTTTCTGGGTCTTTCTGCCTTCAGTCTTGTCTTTAGTACATGAAAAGCATGCTCTATTGGGTTAAGGTCAGTTGACTGACTTGGCCAGTGAAGAATATCCCATGTTTTACGTCAGTATCCATAAGGAGCATAAAGTAGCGTTCTATCAGTTTGCCAGTGGTTTGCACCTTGTTGTAAAGCGTCTGTATTTACTTCATAAAGTTATCTCATGACTTTCACAGTGACACGCCCACCTCCTCACGAGTGATCGTGACTTGCTATTGCCTGGGCCATGTTTAAAAATAGATTTAAAAAAATAGTATTAATTCTAATTATTATTATGAAGAGATACACTAAAGTTTTAACTTTTGTCTTATTATATTTTAGATAGTTTATATGTTTGTATTTATGTTTGTTTTGCCCCCCCGCCTGCTGGGATTTTCTTCTTACCAGTTGCATCTCTGAAATATCATTTCGTCTTCGTAAACATGTCAGACATTTCCCCATTTTAGGTGAAATGTTCAAAGTTTGGAAATAAAATAGCACTTTTTCTGTTGGTGCTGCTTCTGGAACCATTCTGCACTAACTTTTGTACAAACTTTTGCCTCTAAAGAAAAATATATAAGTAGTAGAGATGTGCTTAGAATCTAAAGTAAAACTTGCTAAATAATAACAGCTGCATAAAATAAAAAATACATACAAACACCTTCAGATGTGCATGTATAAAAAGTGTAGTTTTAAGCAGGAGCTTAAAATGTATATACATTTTCTTTCTTACTTTCTTTTTAACCCTAGAATTTGGAATAGAATTAAAATAATTTGGAACCCTTATTTTGATATTGACTTCAGTTCCCAGCATCCTCAGTAATCTTACTTTGTAGGTCACTTCCTGTTTGGTTTAAAGTTCCTTTGAGTTCAGATTGCTTCTGCTTCTGTTAATTGTGGTCCTTATTTGAAGCTCAGGTATTCGTGTTCTCGGTGCTGATGCTCGGTCTCTGGGTGATGAGTTGTGCAAACTCTAACTGCAGTTAGCTTAAATCATTTTCTCTTTATTTTGTTTTATTTGGTAAAAATTTGTTTTGTAAATAAAGGTAAACCCGAACTACATCCTGCCCAGACCTATAGTGTTGCATTGAGGCATGTAGTCTCAGCATGCGCGAGTTTATAATTAATTATAAATACTAATTGTATATCATGTGAGCACAGAGGAGAGGTTTAGTGCGCTGCGTAAATATGAGCAGGTACGAGCTCTCCGTGAGCTCTGCTTTAAGAACCGAGCACTTCATGACATGTTAAATGAAATGACTGCTGCACCAGGTCTGTGAGCGTTTGTGTTTAAACGTCCTGTCACATCTTGCTGAAAGCAGCACTTGTGATTATGATGTGTGGGGTCGCCGGCGGCTTCCATGCTGAGACACGATTCTAAATATAGTGCGCGCTGTCTGCCGTGTGTGTGTTCTGTTTATAAAGTATAATGCATACAGCGTGAGGATTATCATGCACACTTTATATTGAGTGTTATTTCTGATTAGTGTGTTTTCCGTGTTGAATGTCAGCTGACTGAATGAGCAACGCCGTTACTGACATACTGCTAACGTTTGCTAATATGTTAAAGAAAAACACTCAACCTGTGGTAGGATGGATTTAAGGGGGAAAAAAACTGTACTTTAAAATAATTTCTTTATTCTATTTATTAAATTGTTGTGTTGTAGTGAAGACTAGACTCCTATTCCTAAACTACTGAATTAAAGCTATGATGTTTGGTTACAAGTACTGAGTCTCATCTGGGATTGGTTAGACGCTTTACTACATGTGAAATGCGAGCCGATCAGAGCTCCTTCCTCAGTCAGAGACCCGGTGGATGAAAGTCTGAAGTTGGGAGAGAGTTGGTTGTTCTCACAGAGTTTATTGGTCAGGAATGGAAGCACAATTTATTCATAGAAACTTGTCACGTCACATATTGTTGCCCCTATGTGGGGTAAACATGCAAAAAAAACAAGTATTTATCCCAACAAGAGAGAAACGATCAGATGTTTACATGGATAATATTTACATATTGAATAGATTATTAAATGTTTAAATTGAAAATTCAGGACCGGATCAGATTTTATGACATTTACAGCATTTAGCCAATGTCCTTATCCATAGCGTCTTACATTTTTATTTACACCTGAGCGGTTGAGGGCCTTGCTCGAGGGCCCAACAGTGGCAACTTGGCAGTGCTGGTGCTTGATCCTGGGACCTTTTTAATTAGTAGAATAATACTTTAACCACTGAGCTACCCCTGTGTGTTTGATGTGGTTTTGATTGGGTGACTCCAATATTCCAATGATTTGGATTATTAGTGTTCCTTTAAACCCAGATATAGAGCCTTGTGTGAGCCCTTGTTCTTAAGTACAATGTCACACTTCAGTGATGAAGACTGGAGTAGGTATTTCTTTGCATAAACTGCTGAAAATGAAATAAACCAATGTGTGTGTGTTAATGTGTCAACACAGAGATAAAAACATTTTATAAAATTATAATTGCTACATTTTTAAAAAGAATGTAGAATTGCTTGAAGTTTCACGCACACACATGCATACTTGCACATAATGTGTCTGAATGTACTCTCTAGTTTATTCACAGGATAGACAGACTATTCCACTCATATCTGTTAACAAGGTGCAAAGGTAATTAACGTATTCTGGTTAGCACAAGAAGAGAGTTAGTGGTATGGATACTCAGAGACACAGACGATAAGAAGCACTTTAGCATGTTCCGGGTGGACTAAAGTGTTCCAGCGAGCCATAGGAAGTGTTACTAATATATACAGTGGAACCTTGGATTACGAGCATAATTCGTTCCGGATGTTGATTATACGAGTAAGAGACGAGCACTAAGACTCAGCAGGGGAGACGATTACCCACAATTCCACAGCGCAAGAGAGAGAAAAACCGTTGGCCCAGTTGTGATCACGTGACGTCAAAACCAGAAGCGCATGCATGATACATGATACTCGGTACTTGTAAACCAAGACTTGTTCGTTTTTTTAAGTCAAAATTTATTCTAAATCTTTGCTCATCTTGTGGAACACTCGCAAACCGCGTTACTCGCAATTCGAGGTTTTACTGTATAAGGAGTGAGTAAGTGGGAATTTTGGGGGGTTGTTTTACTGAAATATGTTTAAGAACAAAACTGAATGCAAAAGATAGAGACATGGGAAAGTTTAAACAATGTCAGAAGACCTTACAATAATCAATAAAAAACAAAAATTCATTAATGTAAAACAAGTAAGGAATAACAACCAGATAATTTAAATTAACTCATTTTCTATACTGTTTTATTTCTGTACAAGGTTGCCAGGGCCTGGAGCATATCCTAGGAGACTTTGGACCCAGGGTGGGGTACACCCTGGACAGGTTGCCAATTCACTGCGGGGCACACACGTACCCATTTACACACTACAGGCAATTTGGAAATGCCAATTAGTCTAATCTACATGTCTTTTGGACTGTGGGAGGAAACCGGAGTACCAGGAGGCAAAACACCAAGCACAGGGAGAAAATGCAAATTCCACACACACACACACACACACACACATAAAGCAGGACTCAAACCCTCGACCTTGGAGGTGCCACCATGCAATAGATTTTTGTTGAAATACAAAACCAATAGCGAGGGAACGTACTGTGGCAACGCTTCAAAGCGTGTGACAAGAGATGCAGGAACTGTTTAGTGAAGCACGTGTTGAGGCTTGTATTGTTTATGGTGACTGACATCATCAATGATGTTTGAAGCCTCGCCGTGTGTAGCCGTTCAGGAAGTGGTTTAATATCATAATATCCTGCCGCTATGTTATGAGATAAAGCCCAAGGAATCTCTGCACAATTCATGGGTAGTGTTGAAGTTTTGGTGCTTGTAAAAATGGAGCATTTGAGGAAAAGGAAGTTTTCCGCGATATGGGAACACTTTGAATTGATCTCTCCCAGTAAGTTAAGTACACGCAGTAATATTATAACATGTCATACAAGTCCAGTGATACATGTCTGAACCAAACATTGGCTGGGTGGAGGACCTCTTCTCTCTTGGGAGAGGCAGAAGTTGGTATTTCCTAACCTCTACTGGCTTGCTGTGGGGTTATTGTGCACCCCACATCATCTGTACCCTGCGAACATTTATTTATTTATTTATTTTCAAAGCTGGAGAAGTCGTTTCTAAAAAAGAGGAACCCCAACATTGTCGAATAAATACTGCTTTTAAATAAAAATGAATAATGTGTCCCTCCACCCCCGTAAACAGTTGCTCGAGCACATGCACTGCCCTTCTCTTCTTTCCTCTTCTTGGTAACACTGCAAGATGAACCCTTTTATGAAGCAATTGGCTGGAAGGCTCCAAGGCTTCATGGAGCTTCATCTAGCCATCACTAAATAACAGTGTGTGTGTCTGTGTGTGTGTGTGTGTGTGTGTGTGTGTGCTGCTCCCTCCTGATCCTGCACTTTAGGACCTTTTGACCAACAAGTAGTTCGTTTTTGTGAGCACCGTCTGTGTGTCCAACTGAGGGCAAAACACACACCAGAATCCAGAATTCCAATAAACTGTGGTATAAAATCTACTCAGCTCACATTAGGTGTGTATACAGTTAGCATAAAATTTTTAAGAATATCATGGAAATATCTTATTTAGTCTGTTTCTGACATCGTAGTGAAGTGCGCTGATGTACAACTTGGAGTATGTGTACAGTGCCTTGTCAAAGTATTCATACCTCTTAAATGTTCTCTATCAAACTTCTGAGGGCTTCACAGAGCAGCTGTATTTATACTGAGATTAGATTACACACAGGAGGACTCTATTTACTCTATTTAATTATATATATGATCTTTGAAGGCAATTGGTTCCACTGGATTTTAGTTAGAGGTATCAGAGTAAAGGGGGTTAGGGTTAGGGTTAGGGTTATACACGCTACACTTTTCAGATTTTTATTTGTAAAACAAATTTGAAAACCATTTATCATTTTCCTTCCACTTCACAATAATGTGCCACTTTGTGTTCGTCTCTCACATAAAATCCCAATAAAAATTTTTTTTAAAAAGCATTTACGTTTGTGGTTGTAGTGTGACAAAATATGGAAAAGTTTAAGTGGTCTGAATACTCTTGCAAGGTTCTGTATAAAAAAATTGACAACAGTTTTTTTTTTTTTCCCCATCATAACATTATCTACAAGGTTTGCTTCATTTAATGTAAATGAACACAGACACACAAAAAAATGAAAAAAAAAATTGTACTGTCTAATCTTTGTTTTGTTTTTTTCCTCACAAATGTGCTTGTGTTTGTCTGTTGTTCGCGTTTGTACTGCTAGTGTTGTCATGAGCTTGTCCTGCTCTGAGACGATGCTGAAGATGGCCGCCGTGTCAGCAGTGCCATATGGTTTTCCTGGTGTGTGTTTTGCCTCCGTCGGACACACAGACGGTGCTCACAAAAACAAACTGCTTGTTGGTCAAAGGCCCTAAGGTGCAGGATCAGGAGGGAGCAACACACACACACACACACACACACACACATGCATAAACAAGCCTCACATAAACAGCACTGCGGGACTGACAGTCATTGAGCGCCTGCTGCCATGCACCATTAGCAAATATGGATTTTTGCTCGGTTTTTCTTCACGCTTGCTTTCGATGTATTACAGACGAGCGGAGTGTGTACGCCTCACGCATTACATCACACTCCTATAATCAGTTTTTAATATATTTATTCACTGGAGTCATATTTGACCGTGACAACAGCAGGATGGTCAAATCTTCAGAAATGCAAAGATTCTGAATACATTTTCTGTACCGGCAGCCTGAAATATGCTGCGTTCACTGTACTGCATCGCTCCCTGCTCATACCCCAAACATTACTCCCCGCCCTTAAGAGTATTTGACAACACTGTATTCTGAATTCTCAATATTCTCATCGCCCGGTGTGTACTTTGTTTTGGTGAAAGGGGGAAAGGGAGAGAAAAAAAATCTGTATTTTTTTCAGAAGGTGTTTTCAGACCACTGAGGATTTTGCTGGTAAAATAAACTTAAATCTGGTGTTTTTCACCATGAAAATGTAAAAAAAAAAAAAAGAACACGTAAGGAGGTATTTTAGAAAAATGTTAATTTATAGAAACTTTCGAATAGTAAAAAATCAGTGTATATTTGCTACAAACGATGGAAAACACATACTGACGGCGTGTAGTAAACGCTGCACAGAACGATAACAAGCATTTAGGCAAAAAACAGAAGCAAAAATAATCTAATCTAGGAGTTTTTAAAAAGGTGTCCTGTGTCTTAATTAGGACGATGTTGGAGTCCACGTCCCAGAATTCAGTGCGGACTGCAAACACTCTGCAAAAAATCTATATAGTCCTAGACATAGTCCAAAATCACACTCAAAATCACAGTATACAAAACACGCTTTCACAATAATATAATCATTCTTACCTGAAAACCTGACAACATAAATAATTTGCAAAAAATTGCATATTTTTTTTATCAGAATAAATAGCAAAATCATATGTAGTTCACTAGTTTTACTAGGCATCTGTAGAGGTTAAAGAGTTTATAGAAATAGTATTTTAAAAATATGGTGAACAGCTTTATTTATTTATTTATTTATTTATTATTATTATTATTTATTATTATTATTATTGTTATTATTATTATTATTATTATTATTATTATTATTATTATTTTAGTTAGAAGCCCACTAAAACTTTACTTAAAGTCCCAGTAAATTCTAATCCATAATCTTGCTTTAACCCAACATTTTGATTTCACTTATGGTGCAGGTTAAACTTCAGGCAGATATCTAAGGACTGCAAAGGTTTCATTAAATTCTGTCCATTTAAGACACGTGAGCAGTATTCTGTCAAAACGTGCAGTATCTAATCTGGCATGAAATAACTCATAGCTTTACTTCTAAACAACATTTTAATTGCATTTGTTATGCAGGTTTAACTTCAGGCAAATACCAAAGTAATGCCAAAGGTTCAGTAAACTCTGTCCAGCCAGTTTTGTGTGATGTTGTGATAAAATCTGGCTGGTTTCTGATCCTTCAAAGTAGGCAACATAAAGATATCATTGGAAGAGCGAGTTTGGGGATTTAAACATTTGAATTGAAAATGATTTGAATAATATTAAGGATAAACAGGGAATATAAAAGAGTAAAATTAATAGCTACATATATATATAGAGAGAATAATATTTGCCACATAAATGTGCGTGAAAACATCTAAAGTTGACTAGTGAGCTGTGTGAGTAAGGTAAAGAGAGTAAGTGAGGTGAATTTTGTGAGACTTTTTCTTAAGAGGAGAAAAAAGTGAACTATCAATAACTGTGTCCTGAAAAGCCCCTAATTGTGGTGATATTAGTGCAATCTATCAGTGATCCAGTGGAAAATCCATACAGGTGTGGAGGAATTTCACCTCTCTGCTCTGCTCTCTTTATGAAGTGTAATCTCTCTCCGGCACGGCCACCGCAGATGGCCTCCATTTTTCAGCCCTTTTGATGGGGAATGATGGTGTCAAAATATAAAAAACGGCACTATTTTTACACCAAATATCCATCATGAAAGCTGTGCCAATCTTCAGCCGGGGGAATCGCGGGACCCGCATACACCCTGAAGTCATATACTGTGAACCTGACTTCATTTCACACGTCCACGCTGTAATAAAACTGGCCTTATGGGTAACGCAGACGTTGTTATTCTAACAGCGTTCCCTTATGTGTAGTCTGTAGATGTAACTCTGCTTCTTCAGGAAGGAAATAAAGCGTGTGAGAGATGATAATGATTATTAGGCCTGCAACTCATAAAGGATTATTAGAGGACTTCCGCGCGATCAGTGTGCAACTTTTCATTTTCTAAAATTATTGTGTTATATAACATAAGGATGGCTTAGATATATGTGGATAGGCTATATATCTATCTGTCTAAATCTATATTTGTTTACATTGGAAACCTTAACTTCAATAAAAAGTGTATTTTTTAAATTAAGATGGATGGATGAATGTTTTTTTGGTTATTTGTTAAATTTTTATGAATTTATTTGGTTGTTGTAAGTTTTTTTTTTTAACAACAACAAAAAAGTCTTCATTAACGGGCACCTGTTCGGAAAAAGTTAACTTTTTCTTCAATATATATGTGTATGTACGTGTGTATGTGTGTGTGTGTGTGTGTATGTATGTATGTACTGTGTGTGTGTGTGTGTGTATGTATATGAATATATCTTCCACATATTGCGCAAAAGCTCATTGACATCTATGATTGGTTAATAGGAGAGAGATAATATGCCCCTCCCACCTAGATAGCAGAGCCAATTTTGCTCCTTTCACTTCTAAGCATGACTGCGGCATTGATGGGATGCAAACTCTCAATCTATTGACACCAGGTTTTGCTGAGCAACATTAAAATAGCAAAACTGCAGAGTTTTTCAAAACTTTCTTTTTTTTTATTTTTCATGAGAGTTCAGCATAAGCAAGCACATTTAACATGAACTTGTCAGGCAGCTATTTACCATATAGTCCAAGAAACTATAAAATATTAATGACAAAGCCATAATCCCAGCTCTAGATAAACCCCTGATAGCTGTACAAACATTAGGTAAAGCATTTCTCCCCAAAAACCTTTTGCGTTTCGAGCAGAAGATGAGACATGACAACGTGTTAAAGACTTCTAAACGTTTCTCGGCGCCAGCACACGGAGCTCCGCTCCCTCCCTGCCTCCCGTCTCATTGCCTTCAAAGGTCCTCTGGAAGTGTTTGTGAACTCCGGCTTGTCTTTGGAGAGAGCCGAGCTCCCTTTGAACCAGCAGCGGGACAAAAAGGAGCTTTCTGAAGAAATAATGGCTGTTTATATGGAGTGTACTGTGAGGAGCTGTCAGACAGGGCCTTTAACGTGATTTGCTGGAGTGTCGGGGAAACGGGACTTCAGGGAGGTGAATCATGGATCGTCAGAAATCAATTCTCGGCACGGCTCTCACGGGAGAACCCGAGCCATCAGCGGAGGTAAAAATAAATAAAGAAGAGTTTCAGGAAAACATCATCTGCAGTGTGATGTGCTGCAGCTATTCAGTAATGTCATTCTGAAATAAAGACCAGACCTGTGGTCAAAAAGGTAAACCCCCCTAAGACCTCAGATTATTAATACCATTCTCCTCTCAATTTTCAGGTATTCACTTGTGACTCAAAAGGATTGGAAAAAAGTATTTAATAATAATCATTTCATATTATATTATTTATTTGTTCATTCATTTTTTTTATTTAGCATTTTCTTAGCTTTGGGTGCTGCTTTTCTTAACTCAACAGGCATTTGTTAGAAAATTGCGATATATTAAAAAATAAAGAAAAGAAGAAAAACTCCAGAGGCATTATGACTTTGTGGTTAGTGCTGTTGCCCCACACCTCCAAGGTTAGGGGTTTGAATCTTGCCTCCAGTCAGTGTGTGTTTTGCACACAGTGTATGGTTTTGTGCCTGTGCCCTGCGATAGGCTGGCACCGTGTCCAGGGTGTCCCCTGCCTGTTGCCCTGAGCTCCCTGGGATTGGCTCCAGGCCCCCTGTGACCCTGCACATCACAAGCATGTGGAAAATCAATCAATTTTGCCTTTTTAAATAAAAATATATATGTTCAACAATGTTATTTTGACATAAAGGCCAAGCAGCTCATCAAGTGGAAATCTCTCAAGACTCTCTCAAGATTCCTGTTTTTACTTTGTGTTTATTAGCTTGTGGGTGAAGACTTACTAATAAATAAAAATAAATAGAAACTAAAACAAAAAGATTAAAAAATCCTCAACTAACACAAACAAGCAAGCAAATAGTCAATAAATGTTACAACCATTTAAGCAGAAAAGCCAACAACTGACACCCTTATCCAGAGCAACTTACAATTTTATGTCATTATACAACTGAGCAGTTGAGGGCCTTGCTCAAGGGCCCAACAGGGCCAACTTGGTGGTCATGGGATTTAACCCTTGGACCTTTCGAATGTAGTCCAATGCAAAACGGTGAGCTTAAAGTGTTTCCTTTTCCACTCAAATGTTCACTTTAAAATAAAATATGACTTGTGTGATTACACTACTGAATAATAACTACTAAACTACTGAACTACCCCTGACCCGAGTAAACAGTTAAATAGTTAACCCAGCAAGCGCGCAACAACCTTCTGAACAAGCAAACAAATAAACACCTAAACAAGCAAACAACTAACCCACCAAGCAAGCAAGCCATCACATAAACAAAATAAGCAAACAGGCAAACAAGCACCTAAACAAGCAAACAAACAACCACCCACACAAGCACCCAACTGAACAAGCGAGGCCTGAAAATGCGGAAGAGGTGCTGCACTTGAACTCTGTCCAACGCTCCTTGTTTCATTTTAGTCGATTTGTTATTCATCAGCGTCTAACCAATATCTGTTTTGCTCTTTCCTGCTTTACACTCGCCCCCGGCCTCATTAGGCCTCCCAGAGCACCATTCACTAACTGCTGATAAATTAGTTTTGCCTCTGACCGGATGCAGAACTATTATTGTTATTATTACTGTTATTATTATTATTATTGTGCTGATGTCATCTGCGGTGTTGGATACTAAACACTTCACACAGCACGCTCATAATGAGCCGGAGCTCCACGGCACTCTCAATGGAATTTATTATTATTGTCGACTTTTTGTCCCTGCTGCTCGAGTGTAATAGCTGTGCTGTAGAATTTTTTTTAATTTATTATTTACCAAGTATAATATAAGATGTGTGTGTGTGTGTGTGTGTGTGTGTGTGACTGTTTTCTATACTCAGTGGCATGTTGGTGCGACTGCTTTTCCGTATTTATTTCTGCGAGAGCAGAAAGAGTTTGGCAGGAGGAGATTGTGGCTTTGTGTCATTTCACTTCCCCAGGACATCTCGGCTATAACCGTTATTGTCACGGAGGTAATATAAGTTATTAATCTCTAATGACATTCCATCTGATATGCCTCTGAAATCAAATTGCTCCAGTGCGTTATTTAGCCGTAGAGCGGCGAGAGAGGCGCGATGCCGCCTTATCGCCGATCCTCTGCTACCGCACTGTTTACTTCCTCACTCGCTTATTTAAATTGAGTTGTATTCTACCTCCTCGCTGATCAAATATTTGACTAAATCGTCCCCTCCAGCGGTCATAAACCAGCACACAATGCACTCTCTTCTCTCGCAGCTAAAGCTTCCCTTGTTTATCTGTGAGGGAACGAGAAAACGCTGTGACGTATACAAGTGCTGCTCGCTTTTTAAAATCTGGTTTCCAAGGGAAAAAAAAGGACAAAATATGACCTTCGTGTCAGTAATCATGTACATATATAATATGTAAATTTTAAATTTCTGAACATTTTTAGTCAGTTTACCTTGTAACATGCTTTTTATTGCACATAATTTATTTACATTTTGCTGACAACATTAAGGTCATACAGGTATTTTTTTTTAAACATGTGGTTTCTATGCTTGGTTCATTTTCATTAGTGTCGAGAGTTTTTATTTTCACTGCAGTTATTTGACAAGATAACATGATTTTATGTTTCATGTGACCTTTTTCCCCCTCGCGATTTTTTTATAAATATATATTTTTGTATTTTTGTGTCATTTTTAGGTCACATGGTTTTCGTTTTCACATGTGATGCTCCCACAAAATTTATCTTCACATGTAAAACATATATATGGTTTTATTTTTAACTACCTTATTATATCCATACATTCATATTTAACTTTTTTTTTAATTTTAAAATTATTATTTCATTTGCACATGTAACTTATGTTTTCATTTTACACAATAATTTTATTTTCACACATTAATCTTCACTTTTCATATTTCTTTTTATTTACACATGATTATTACCAGAGGTGGAAAGTAATGAATTACATTTACTCGCATTACTGTAATTGAGTAGATTTTTTGTGTACTTCTACTT
>JAOVVB010000037.1:1227026-1237300 GCA_028570985.1 Heterobranchus longifilis
AGTTTTGGTCTCGCTTTCCTGGGAAGGTCTTCATGAGAGACAGTTTCATCATCATGGAGCTTGATGGGTTTTACAAATGCACTCGACACAATACTGTTTTTATAAGAACTGTTCCAGATCAGCTGACCTTCATGTATTAAAATAACAACTGACTGTTAATGTTACTTAATGCTCGAATGCCATAAATGTTATTTCATAGTTTTGAAATCTCCAATATTGTTGTAGAATGTAAAAAATAAATCATTAAACAAAAACAAAGAAATTTGTAAGTGATCCCAAGGAATTTTGTGTGTGTTTGTGTGTATGTGTATGTGACAGGGTGTCCCAAAACATTTGACATCATTTGTAGTCTAGAAATTCTTGCCAATTCTCACTCCAATGATCTCACATTTTACCGATATGTGTAAAAACTTAGGGAATTACTTTTTACTTTTTCTTTCAGTGCTAATGGCAAAGTGCTGTTGAAATGGCCACCATGGTCACCTGACTTGACACCTTGTGATTGTTTTCTATGGGTCTATGTGAAAGAACTGGTCTTTATCCCCCCTCTTACTACAAGCCTAGAGCAGAGAATCATTAAGGCGCTGGAGAATGTCACGCAAGATACTGTATGCTACAGCGTGTGTGGCAGGAGCTGGACTACGAACTTGATGTGTGTTGTGTAACTTGTGTCACGTGTGTGTCATGTGAAGCTTTGCGATATCGGTTATAAAACATATATCGGTTTAAATATGCTGTTGGAATAAATAAATATTTAATTTTTTAACATGAAGTCTATTTAATTTCAATTGTCTAGGACTTGTAGTTACTCAGATATTTATATTTAAAATTACAGTATGTCAATTTTTTTTAGGATGCCCTGTATATATAGACAGTACCTGGAAAGTTTAATTCCTGTAAATCTGCTTTAAATTGAATTGGATTGAATAAGGATGATTAACTTGTTCATCTTTCTATGATTCACTCCATAAGGCTGCTGGATAACATCAACGTAATATCCACCATATGTAGCAGCACAAATTCAGATTTACAAGACACTCCATGCTCGAACAGGCTTCAGCGTGGCCTGGGAGAAGGCAAGCACTTACTGAAATACAAGAGAAAAATCTGTACCATAAACACCAGGGCTTTCCACTGGGATGAGAGATTAGTGGACTCCCTCTCAGGTGGCTCTCACTGAGCTTAACATTCCTGCTTTCTTCATACGCTTCATTCCTCACTGTTCCTGGTCTGATTAGTGCAGGGGTTTCTCTTGGATAGAAGCTGCCTGTGGAAATATAGTATAAAGTCATCGAATGGATTTCCAAATGGAGTTGCTAGGAATGAACAGTGGATAATGTGAGCATGCCTAGTGTTTTGGTGAATTTGCTGAAACTCAAAGCATGGAGTTTCTTTGTTCGTGTTTTTCCCCTCCATACAGCATGGGTTTAATTTTAGGTCAACGTAACATTTTATAATCTTGCCCATTTAACTCATTTATTAATAATCTTGCATTTACAAAACAGACTTGGCAGACTGAGCAGACTTCAGAGGGAGTAGATCATAGTTGTGATTCCAGAAGGTTTTATAGAGGAGTGAAATGTGCAGTAATGCCAGTGTACCTCAGAGATACATGCTAGACCCTTTCTAGTTCCCGCTCCACAAATTCTAACTGAGACCCACCATGAAATATCATAGCTTCTTATGTCACTACTGGACTAATGATTTCCAGCTTTACTTTTTCATCCATCTTCTAACCCTTTTTTTAGTAATTGTCTTAGGATATCTCATGGTCTTCAAGAGAAATAAAGATCTCCAGCTTATCAATCTTATCAAAAGCAGGTTTGTGCAAGTCATGCATTCAACACAACATTACAACACCATCAGAATCATTATCATAGAAATGGTGGTGGAGATTCACAGATCACACTGTGGTGGATTGCTCGGACTTGTTTGTCTGGCACATCCCATGAGTGCTGGAACGGATTAGAATCTGGGAAGTTTAGAGGCCAGATTAGTGGCCTTGGACTCTCTGTCCATTGGGCCCCGTGTGGGGTGTACTGTGGTGCACTTGGTGTTCCGGTGCCTTTCTATCATGGCAAGTATTGATTTTTTTTAGCAATTTGTCCCAGATTGGCTTTTCAGTGGGATCAGACTGGATGGGCTGAGCTTTGGTTCCTGCAGGCATGGGGAAGCCTTGGGTGCCCATGATTCTGTCACCAATTTGCAGGTACAAAATCGATAATAAATAAATATCAGAGTGACTGCAGTCACAAGCCATTGAGAAGCTGTTTGTATGAAATGCAGCCCAAAGTCATCTTCATGGGTTCAAAGTGGAACTGTCCTCAGTTATCACATACACCTTTAAACAGACCATATGACGTCATCCTCTGCAGCAGCGAGTTCCTCAATGTGGTGAGACTCCAAACAGAAGTAGGGCATCGGGATGGATCGGGCAAGTCCGGAGGGCCGAAGGGGTCGGGATCACTAGTATCTCGGGAGTGAAAGCACTCTATTTGAACATAACCGTAAAGATTTTTATACATCATAGATATGATACACCTGAATAGTATTAATAAATAATCAGACCCAAATAAGACTTAAAGGAATTCACTAAAGTAGACAGGACAGGGTGGTTAGTGGTTATTTTCTCTTTGGACTGTCTTTATCTAATTGAGGTTTGCCATGTGATTTCCTGACTTTTGGTCTTGGGAGCCAGTAGCAAAAAATTTAATAGATGGTGAGTTGATCTCACACCAGAATTTTATTTCTCACTTCTTTTTTTTAAACATTGCTTGTAATAAACACTAGTCTTTAGTCTGTGGGTAAAAATCACTGCTGTACAATGTTGCATGATATCAGAAATTTCAACGAGGTGTGTGTGTGTGTGTGTGTGTGTGTGTTAGATGATGCTAGCTTTCTTCTTTCTCTTTTGGGCAGGAAACCGGCTGTGAAAGCAGGCTAAAAATTAATTTGAAAACCGAACCGACCTCGAGGAAGTGCCCGAGGAACCAGATCTTTTGAGAGCACTTGAATGTCAATGCAGAAATCTTTTGATGTAAACTTAATCGACTCCGTTAACAACTCTAGGCTCGGATTATATCTTGTAAATTGCTTTGGATAAAACGCATCTGCAAAATGAATAAATGTATGTGAATATGAATCCAGGGCATGCACTGAAGAAGGAAACGTGTTTACCCGCGCTGCATGTTTTTCATGTTTGCTTGATTTTAGAACAGCTCTGTGGCTTCTGTACAGCTTGAGGTGATTTCTGCTCCTGGTTGATTGCAGGTCTGCATTCGAGGGAAAAAAAAGCATTGATTTCAAAACATGCTGTATAAAATTTCAAACCCCAGTGGAGCACCAGCAGGAATAACGAAGATGCTGTCAGGCATGAAGATGAGAAATATTCCAGTAATGTCTCCTAAAAGCTAGAGGACTTTAGTTTAGCCTCATTCCATATTCACAATAATCTGTGACAGTGGGACATGAAGAATAAATGTTTCATTCCCTTCTTTATGCATTGCACTTTTCTCCCATTTACAAATGTACATGCTTACACACTTGGGATTTATTCTTTTTTTTTTTTGAGGAGAAAAAAGCCCTGTGAGACTGGCAAGGACGCAAAAACCGGATGGAGATCATATTATAAATAACTTGCCTTAT
This sequence comes from Heterobranchus longifilis, assembly GCA_028570985.1. Taxonomy (NCBI): domain Eukaryota; kingdom Metazoa; phylum Chordata; class Actinopteri; order Siluriformes; family Clariidae; genus Heterobranchus; species Heterobranchus longifilis. The sequence goes on from JAOVVB010000037.1 coordinate 1,230,672, forward strand.
TTGTTTTGTTTTACAATGAATAACTTTATATTAATACAAAAACACCTGAACGAGCGAGAGAGAGAGATTTGGCACTACGCTGTTCAACCATCCATTATGCTCCCTGGATGTGGTCTCCTGTGTGATCCAGCTTTATCATCTCATATGTAGCTGTAAGAAGCCTGGATAAATGATGAATGATCTCTCCGGCAATGATGAGAACAGGTGAGAAGAACAGAGTTCTGGGCCAAAGCTACACTGCCTCTGATGCCCTGCAGAAATAGCACTATATAAAAAATGAAACAATACTAAAAATGAGATTTCTCCAATTTTTATCTGTTCCTTAAAAAAAAAAAAAAAAAAAAAAAAAAATGTATAAACATATGAATGTCAAAAAAAATCCCAGTGGACCGTGATTTTATCTTGACTTTTGTTTTCTGGTCGTTGACTTGGTCTCTGCCCTTTGGTCTGTTCCCTAATGCGTGCACCTGTTCTCCTGTTCTCAGTTCAGCTGTAGATCAGTTTATCTTTTTATAGCATCCTGGTCCTTTGTCTTGTCTTGAATTCTCATAGTGTGTTTTCATGCATGGTTTCTTAGCTCTGTACAAATTCTGTCTCTCATGTCCCTGATGATTATGCATGGTCCTGGGTCAAATTCTCCATTGTGTTTAATGACCAGCGTTGAGGATTATGAGGCAGAATCTTAGTTTGTCCTTTTTGAAATTTACTTTGGTATCTATCTATCTATCTATACTATCTATCTATACTATCTATCTATCTATCTATCTATCTATCTATCTATCGTATACTATCTATCTATACATCCATGCATCCATCCATCTAATGACTGCTCATTTTTCTGCAAATTGCCCATTAAGAATTTCTGCACAAATATATATTTACATTTCTAAGAAAGGTTGAACACCAGACATATTTTAAAGAAGGAAAAGAAAGAAACAAAAACAACCAATTAAATACAAAGGGGATTAAACTATAAATGTATATGAAAATTTCAAGTCTGAATCAAGGATTGCGTAGTCAATAAATGACAATAAACACCGTTTGGCTAGAGTTAGGTGCTTATCTTTCTCTCCAGTGATGCTCAAAAGAGCAATCAGAGGGTCTGGTTTAAGATTGCATTTCAATATGTACGACAGGGTTTGAAAGACATCCCTCCAGAATTTTTTTCAAATTTGATTATGTCCAGTACATATGAATAAGAGATGCCTCTTTTACATTTATCACAGCAAGGATCGACATCTGGGTAGAAACGAAAAAAAGAAAGTTTGAAAAAATGAGCCCTGTGCACAACCTTAAACTGTAATAAAGAGTGGCGGGCACATAAGGAGGTTGAATTAACAAGCTTGAGAATTTAATTCCATGTATCATCTGACAGTGTCAAATTTAGGTCTTTTTCCAAAGCACCACAATGTTTAATAAAGATTACAGACGTCTGTTTTGTGGTGCATCCACTGCACAAGTCCCTGTGAATGTGCTGTTGCTGTAGGAACAATAATGTATTAAATATTAACACTGCCTGACCAATCAGAAATCAACAAGAATATGTTTGAAATATTGTTCTGTCACATGCCTTAGCCTAAATCTCAAGACTCAATTCATAATATGACGTTACCATGACTACCACTGGCTTTCCTTGACGACCCACTACCTCCATCTCTTACATCTCTCCAGTCATGTCTTCTTTCTTCTTTCTCACTTCTTTCTTCTGATGGATTGCAGTTGGAGAGATTACGGGTGATAACCTCTCTCTCTGAACACCGCTGTTTTATAGCTAACACCAATTACGGTCTGGATCCATCCACTTCAGACGGTGACCCGATGCACCAGCCTCGTGTCCCGTAATCCTCCTGGTCTCTTCCAGCCTTTCAGGCATAGTGGAGAAGAGGAAGAAAAAAAGAAAATAACTTCATCTGAACTATCTCCCAGGTTAAGCTTTTATTTACATAGCCCTCTCAAGTGCTGCAAACTCTCAGAACCTCATTTGTGCTCCGGCTCTTGACTTAAATGCTCCCAGCTCTCCAAAGTGCGGGCTGAAAATGCGCCCTGAGCCATTGCTTAACGAAGACATATGAAAGGTCAGCACAATAAAAGCCATGTTAAACTACAGACCCGGGCAATTCACTGGACATATCAGTGCTCAAACGTGACTCAAGCAGTTTATCATGGTTGGAAATTTAAAAAAAAGTGATAACAAGAGTGTGCCATTCAATACCAAGCAGTTATTTTTAACAACTTTGGCCCAAACCTGAGTAATCAATCTCTCTAGACCACATTTAAGCACAGGTGTAAGAGCAAAATGGCATCAACTTTAACCTTTAAGGTCTTTAAACTTTAAGGTCTTATACAGCCATTATACAGCCAACAAGTATTCTCCCATCCCCCCACCCCCCACAACTTTTGATGTGTTATATGCTTGAAGTCACAGTATATATCTAAATGCACAGTCTATATGATGATGCAACGTGAGGGAAACATCCACCAAAATGACTGGGTAAAAATGTATTGGTCCAAGAACTATCCACTACTCTAGTGGTTCTCAACCCTGGTCCTAGAGGACCACCTGTCCAGCACGTTTTAGTATTTTCCTTGCTCTATTGCACCCACTTCAATCCAGAAAACGCTCTTAATTAGCTGATTAGTTAAATCAGGTGTGCTGGGAGCTGAGAAAACACTAAAATATGCAGGACAGGTGGTCCTCCAGGACCGGGGTTGGGAACCAGTACACTAGGCCAAGTCTAAAAGAGCGGTGAAGAGAAGCGAACCATGCGAAATCCCATTTAAAGTTTGTCAAAAGGCACAATGGAGACTAAGCAAGCATATGGAAAATTTTCTCTTGTCTCATGAGTCCAAAATTAAACTTTTTACCCGTGAGACAAAGCTCAAGGTTCAGAGTAAGGCCGACACTGCGAGAACAAATGGAGGTTGCATAATGTTCATTGCATAATGAGTTACCCTTGGAGTCTTGATTGCTTCTCTTACTTATACCTATTACTTGTATTTATTTTGCACATATGGTTTGGCTACAGTTGTTTCCTTAAAGCAAAGCATCCAAAGTTTTTCAAACTAACCCACTGTATATTCTCTAATTAAAACCATGGTCTCTTCCAGGATGAATCCACTCACATATTTTGGCTTACTGAATGATTTGCTATGGCCTTCACAGTCATCGAATTTCAACATCCCATAAGAAACATTAGTATGGTAAACTTTGGTAAATACCATAATATTAGTGTGGGACATCAGACATTACGATGGTGGGCACTGTGGTGATGGTACTGTTGTTTGTATGATAATACTTTGATGAATTCCATGGTACTTATTTGGTACCCTATTGGCCATGCACTTATTCTCCATAGTGCTTATGCTGTGCTTGGTGCCAATCCATCACAGTACAGGAAATTTGAAAATGCAGTGCAATGCAAACTCCACAAACCCACAGACCTGAGGTGGGACTTGTATCCTGACCCTGGAGGTGTGAGGCTACAATACTAACCACTATGCCACTATGCTAAAGTAAAGGCAGTACCATATTGTTGTATAATGAATTTTCGACAGTATCCTGGTACGTGTTCAATAGCACCATAATGTGTAGCATCTGCACTTTTGTACCAAAGTACGTGCCATGATGGAACAATTTATCACAGTGTGGTTCATGTAGTATATCAGACAAAAAGGACCACATTCCTGTCAATAATACCATGGGACTATATAACATGGTACAGGTACCATTAAAATACCATTATAACTATACCATGGTAAAATTACTTATTAGATGTCACAATAATAAAAAAAATTAACAACAAGAAAACTAAGGAGTATTTTCTGTGAGCTTGTGTTTGTTTGTTTGTTCTTAAGTTGTCTCTAATGTCCAAAAGTTCTTAAAATACATCCTAAAAGAATACTTTGATCATGACACAGTCCAACATTATAATTTTGATGGCTTCCTTTCTGTCTTTTATTTCTTTTTTTCTTTTTGGGCTTTTTTTTTTTTTTTGCTTTGCAAAATATATGACCTAAAATAACAAAACAGCCCCTATTTTTTATTTATTCATAAAAGATAAAAGGCAGAAGGATGAAAACACAGTACAAATCCATTATAAAGTATCTTATGCAACACTGACCGACTGGGATAATGGTGTAATCATCCATACAGCTACATTTGTCTGAAAATCATAAGAAAAAAAAAATTGCCCACTCATACAATTCCAAGCCTTGGCAGATTTGACAAACCAACACACCTCTTGTTTACTTTCACTGACAATGAATGCTCTGAAGGAAAAGAAATGACTGTTTCTATCTGAGAGTGACAGGTGAAAATCCACGGTTATATTGACAGTGACAGCTCGGAGAGTCCCAGTTCTGCTCGCTGAGGTTCGTGACACTTGTATTTACATCAAAAACGGTGCATCTATTCCCTCCTCTGTTATTGTATGACAGCCTTGGATTTGTCTTTAACCCATGTTTTAATGGAACAGAAAATCAGACAACAGAGAGAACTGATTGTATTGCTAAGAGTGAGCATATTTTTTTTATCAGCCTTTTTCAGTTGTAAAGTTATGAGCCAAACAAAACAAAAGTGTTGTTGGTTGTCTTGGCATTCTCTTGTGCCTAAGTTGGTAAGGGCAGTAAGCTGTGAATTGGCAAATGATTTACATTTAAATATTTCCACAAAACCCCATAAAGGGCATCGAGCTGAAAATGACAGCTAAACACTGAAAGAGTGCCTTGTACTCAGATCAGCCATAACATTAACACATTAACATTAATCCCCAACTATATAACAGTAAACTGGTGACAGAATCATCGGCACCTAAGGCTCACCCATGCCCTCACTGGGTGCTCCAGTCCGATACCACAGAAACAAAAATGCAGCACTAACACTAATGCTGGTCATGCGAGAAAGGCACAAGAACACCCAGTGCTCCACAGCTTGCTGCACACAGGGCCCAGCAGGCAAAGAGTCCAAGGTTGTTGATCTGGCATCCAAGCTCCCCATATCTCAATACCCATGGGATGCAGCGGACAAAAAAGTTTGATCCACTCCAGTCCCATACCACAACTCACCACCCCCAAAGAAGCTGCCACCAACACCATGTTGCCAGACACCACAGCGCACCCCAATAAGTTCTTGTGGAGTCATGCTCTAAATGGCCAGACCCACCACACTGCCACAAGGGGAACCTACACAATACTCAACTTAATGGATTACAATTTCCAATAAGGAAGCTCAGCCACTGCAACTCCTCCTCATTTTATTCTGTGCCACTAATCGACCAGTTTCATAAAATTAGATGAAAGAAAACTGTGAATGATTCAGGAATGTACTTGTTGCTGGACAGCTTGACAAAAAGGAAACGTATATTGACAGAATATTTCCGCTATGAACTCCAGTCTTTCTTCAGCAGCCAGTCTGACATATTGTATGTCTTTCAGCTGATTAAATTAATGCAGTGTAAACGCCGGTTAAAGGCTGCTCCTGGCTTGTTATGTTGTGTTTATTGTCATATAGAACAATATCTGCAGCCAGCGCTCTTCATCAGTGCCAACTGCATTGCTGGCGAGCTCGTTTCTTTTTATAATTCATAAATTCAATTTGTATGCTGTTGCTGTTTGTTTTTGCTTTCATCACTAAGACTGAGGAATCAGGGAAAATAAAACAATTACACTGTTGACCACAGGCGTGCATTAAATAACAGTAACAATAACAATAACAGATATTTAGATGAAAATCAGGCTGAAATAATATTAAGAATGTATAGACAGAGAGAGAGTACACTACAGTACACTTCTGTCCATCTCAGGGAAACTATTAAAGTTTTATGCAGAACTTTTTTAGGCTTTTTAAAGAACTTGGAATGTATCAGGTACCAAGTAGCTAAATGAAGATTCTTGACAGGTTTTTGGGAATTAGTATTTAAACCACACATCTGCTGAGGTAAGTGTATTAGATGCTCTTAAAATGGGGTTCTGTTTGTTTTATCTTTTGAAGAACAATTAAGTGTTCTGCAGGATATTTGCCTTGCACCCTTGGCTTCTTTCTTGGCCATGCTGTTGATTCTATGAACATCCCACCCTCTTTCTGTGCTTTATCACTTTGATATAATTATTATCTACATTATTATTCAGAAACCTTCATGTTAAACTGTCTAGTATATTTTAGTTTTTTCTTAGTACTGGTCCTAAGCTTTGAGACTTAGCTGAAATACGAGTAACAAAGTCACATTTTAAAACCAATTCAATGACCTTTGAAGGTGGAGCTCGAAGTAGGAGCATTCTGATAATGAGTATAATGATATTATGGAGCTATGGAGTTTCAGATGGAAAGAACATGGCTGGAGAAATGTCTGTGCTCGTTTTCACCATATTATCATCCCTGCACTGGCAACCTGTTCAGTTTAGAATTAATTACAAACTAGTACTACTTACATACAAGGTTTTGAATGGTTTAGCTCGAACATATCTAGCCAGTCTTCTGATACGCTACAATCCACCATGCTCCTTAAGATCACAAAACTCCGGACTAAATCAAAATCTACAAAAGGGGGTAGGGCGTTTTCATATTTGGCTCCAAAGCTTTGGAATAGCCTTCCAGACAGTGTTCGGGGCTCAGACACAGTTTCCCAGTTTAA
>JAOVVB010000037.1:1252097-1272912 GCA_028570985.1 Heterobranchus longifilis
TCCCTTCGTAGCGTTGAAAAACGCTACAATATTATAGCGCTTTACCGCCGGAAAGGACGTTGAAGAGACGAGTGAGCTTATTTGCTGCCCAATGCAATGGCTGGGCGTACCCTTATTTGCTGCCCAATGCAATGGCTGGGAGTACCTTATTTAGTACGCAGTCATACAACACTGTATAGCATGAGCAGCATAATCACACGAGCACCTACATGCAATTCAGTCTAAGCATGAACCGGAACACATTCAACAGGTCAAACACACACCAACAGGGCCGAAGCCACTAACCCAAACACCCTTCCCCAACAGGGTGAACACATAGAACCCACTGCAAGGCATGCTGGTCGTCAGCCGCCGCCCCGCCCACGCCACAATATTTATTGTAAATTAACAATGTCAAACATGTGGAAAGTTTGAACTTTGATGGCCTTATATATTTCTTGTATTTGTATGGAATACAAAAAAATCTTGAATCAATCTTTAATAAATATCCATTTGCACGACATGGTGGTCTGCCATTCCGGCTCTCAGTTTGGGTATTTTACAAGCCCTCACGTTTGCTTAAACAACCTATGGTTTATCTCATAGTGGTGCTTTACATCACTGCTTTTTATTAACAACATGGTTTCAGAACATATGAGACAAATTGGTTTTAAATTTCACACAGGAAGAGTAAACACATTTTGATCTGTCCATTTATATTTAAAGGTTCAATTTTCAGAGTTTACTTACCTTTTCTTAAAGCAAGCCATGCTTTGTCATGCTTTTATTTCTGTTTCTTTCAAACACTCTGTCCATACATGGTAAACTATCGCATTGATTGGCTCTCTTCTCCCTCCTCGAGGAATACAAGTGCTAGATTACTGGTATATAATTATTCTGATTTAGCAGATAAGCATCAGGGTCCAGACAGAACAGTCACTTGTTACAGAACATACTCTGCCATTTAAGTGCTAAAAATTCCCAGTAGATTTAAAAAAGTTTCAGAAATGCTAATTATCTTCGTACTTGCAGGCATATAGAATATGGGCAAATGTTTTGTGGATAACTAATCATTGGACTAAATCATTGGCTAAAAGTTCTAAAAGTTGGGCATTAATGTTGGTGAGAGGATCTGGCATGCAGTTAGCATTCCAACTTATTCCAAAAGTCATTAATGTTTAGACCACTCAACTTCTTGTCAAATCATGTAAAGCTACAACACAAATTACAACTTGATTGCAACAGTTTGGGCAGTCATTTTTAGTGTTTTTTTTTTTTTTTTTTTTTTTTTACTGTAATAACTTTCTTCTGCATTCATTATATGGCAATGTTTCCTATGGTTTCTAAAGAACATGTGAATATCTCATGCTCTTTGATGTAAAAACAGATGGACGTAGTACATATGATTTTGTATTCACTCGAATTGACTTAGAAGTTATATACCTCTTTGTCCTTTGAATAAACAAGACAACATTCAGAAACACTATTGTGCCAGTCAATAGGCAATTGGCAGTCAATAGGCAATTGGCAAGTGTGTTGAAGCACAGAGGTCGAATTTCCCAGTTTACTAATTTTAAACTAAACACTCACATACATGAGTGTGATAGTTAGGTGTCCACATATTTCTGGCCATATAGTGTATGTAACTACTACCTTAAAGGTCTATACAAAATAAAGTTAAAAGTAATTAAAGATGAGATTATTAAGAGGACAAGTATTTCATTTCAAAATTTTAAATACTCTAAAATAATAATTGAGTATAACACTTGAGGTTTTTATACAGTTGATAAACATGTCCATGATGTGCCCTATGTATTTGTTTGAAATTTGAGTAAATGCATATTCTTTTTTTCAGCTTTGTTGCGCTATTCGCCAAATTAATGTGGCGTTGGAATTACAAAAAATTATAATTGGGCAAGTCACAGTGAAAACTGCAACAAAGATGCTAAACAATGATGCCCAAGAATGGTTTGTGTTTATTTTTTAATTCCTCTAGGTTGATAGAACAGATTGCTGTGTGTGTGTGAGAAAGAGAGAGAGAGAGAGAGAGAGAGAGAGAGAGAGAGAGAGAGACAGACAGACAGGACACAGGTGTGTTTCATGGATCTCTTTGACATCTGGGCACCAACGGTGACAGATAACACATTCAACTTCTGTCACAGCGAATAAAGCAACAGCACACGCTCCACATCACCGCTTTTGCCCCATCCAGTGTCCTGCACTGATGGCTGAACCCTCTGATCTAAAGAGACAGACCAAAGTACTTTTCTCCTTTCTCATACATACTTCTACTTCTAAAACAGGAGAATGAGAAGAAGAAGTGAAAGCTCTATTAGGTATTTAATCCAAAGATTCTCAATGACTTACAGAGCCATTGACTTCTTTCTTTGTCCTTCTCTTTCTATTTTATTCTGCTCCATCTTCTTTCAGCTCTCATGTTAGGGTTTACCTACATGTTTCCTTGATAATCCCTGATTTGTTTTCCATACAAGAAAGAGGTCATTCCAATTAGGCCTGATAAACAAGCATCTCTTTCTCACTCACTCTCTCTCTCTTCCATACACACGCACACACACACACACTGTCTCTCTCAGCAGTCAGGCCCTGCAGCGTAGACACACATGGACATGCACACAAATGTCATATTAAATTATGAAATACAGAAGAGATAAGAGAGAGAAGAAGAGAGAGGGAGAGCCTCCCAGCTGGACACATGGCCAGAAGGGAATCGGAATGCAAATCACGTCTTTAGTTTATACTGTACCTTTGAAAGTCCTTGTATATAATGACACTTTACATAATACTAATAAACTGCACATACTACAGTTAGTCACATAACACGGCTAAAAAGACTTGGCAGAGTAGCAGCACAGGGAATAAAAATATGCAGTGTTGGGTCATATTAGAATTTTTCATTTTTATTATGTTAAACTGGATCAGGCGGGAGTGTGTGTGTCTCTCTGAATTATAGGAGGCAGGTCATTAAAAGTGACTTGCTACCCCTACTGAACAGACAGCCCTTTATTCATACAGCCCTTTATTCTAAGCTTCCTGCCACACAGAGGAGTAGACAATAAAAAGAAGACTTTTTAGTGTTGAACAAAATAAAAGATTCTGACCAAGCTGCTTGTCTTTAAACACTGTGTTACCACCATACTTATGATGTACATTGGGAAAAAACATAGACAAAACTATAAAAAGAGAAATTTTGGGGGAACAATTTTTTAATCAATAGAATCTCCAGCACTTCAGATGTGTATATTGCACAACATCTGAAGTGCTGGAAATTTTACAGGGTCTTCTAAACCCACTGGCCTGCATTCATTCATAGTGTGTATATCTGTATCTGTCACACACACCCATTCCGCGACCGGCATTAGGACACGGAAGTAGTACGGTCGCGAAACAGGAAGCATAAAAGGAGACAAGATGGCGCTTCACACTCGCTCAGTCATTGAGTTTCGCCCATGTTGGTCCAGATTGTCTGTCCGCCAAATCGTGAGTACTCATTTTCTTGGGTTTGCTTTCTGATTCGAGTGTGTGTTTATAGGACGCGGGTTAAATTTGTGTTTTTCCCTTGCTCCCCTTGTGTGAGAGTCCTTAGATAAAATCGCGTGGTTATCCTGCCTACTCGCTTACTTCCGCGTTTGGGTTTACCATCCACGCAACAAAGGGCTAACCGCTAGTGCTAAAGTCTTCCGATCATCCCGGTTAGTTCATGACAGTATCAAATTAACAGCAAATGCAATAAACACATTTTTAGACTTTTTTTAGACTAATTATTATTATTTGCAACACAAGGTTATCTATAACAAATATTTGATCTGAAAACCACTATATAACTTTATTTGAGAAGGTTTGAACTTTCACCTTTTAGAAAAACTGTGATACGTAGCATCCACATTTTGAATCAAAATAATCAAGTTGCCTCTTTCTGCAGCTGCCGTAAATGATTTACATAGATTTTTGGAGAAAAAAAGAGCCTATTTACACTCTATTAGTGCCATTGCATTCACCCAGCATGTTGCTGTCAAAAGCCTCATGTATACAACAATGCTTTCAAACTTTTGCAGAGTTTTAATTGTTCAGACATGATTGAAATTCTTTAACTATACTTTTTTGACAATATTGTCAACTGAAGGGCAAATGATAGATTTATATTAATGTGCTTTTTTAGATAGGCTATAGCTTTATAGTAACAAAATAGACTTTATTATTCATTATTATTATTATTATTTTTATTATTACATTATTATGTTTCATTATTCACATTTAATGTATATAGTGGGCATACCACATAATCTGAGGCTATTAATAAACAGATTGCAAATCTGCTTTAAATTGACAAAGATGTGGTGAAGGGAGACATTTATTTTTTTAGTGTAGCAATTTCTCAATATCATGACAAAATGTTTACATCTGCTGTATAAATAGCTTATATCTGCTATAACAAAAGTGATAAAGGGAACTAACTTGTTTTGCAGACAATTCACAGCAATGAAATATTGACATAATGTATATAATATTAACATTGCCATGTTATACCAACTGGCAGCACTAATTCTTGACATTATGGTTAATCGGTCTCATTTGTGTTTTATATATATATATATTGTATTCATTTACTGAGTGTTAATTACTAGCTTTTCCTTTATTAACTGGGATGAATTTTTTCCCTTTAATAAAAAGTCCATAATTCAAATCTGAACTCATTCAAACATTGGTGAATACATTTAGCTCATTGGTACTAAAAAACAAATCAAGTTTCTCACCAAATACTGACCTGTGAAATGACCTCCTACAATAAAGATTGATCACAATGAAACAAGTTCACTGAACACTTTCTGTTCCTTCTATTTGTTTAGCTTCTGGAGAGATCTAATGAAACAGCAACATTTCCAGTGATATTTCCTGTATATTTTGGGAAGTTAGGTGACATTTGTTTCCTGACTCAACATGGTCATGTTTATTGCATAAGTCGCTGGTACAAGGATCACCAAAAATCTTTTGTAGACTTGGATAAAATGCAGAGAATGTATCCCTTAGATGTGGAAATGAATGAGTGCCTGAATGAGTGTGCATGGTATGCTATAATGGACTGGTGTCTCATACATGGTGTATTCTCACCTCATGCCCAGTGTAATCAAGATCTACACTGGATCTGCCCAAAACCTAAACCAAGGGGTAAAAAAATAAAGGTGAATGAATGGGAAATAATCAGCTATTTTCCAAGAACATACTATACATGCAAATTTAAATGAGCTAAAATACTCTTAGATGTCAGTAAACAAAAATCACAATTATCTATTCTAAGGTGTGTCACTAAGTAATTAAAGCTTAATTAATGCTTAAGATTTAGCAAACACATCAAATTCTTTGAAAGCTTAAATGTAATCATTAGGATAATCCTAAAATCAATAATTTTCTAAAATCAATATTTTTTTTGTCAAAAAATATGTTCATAGACTTTAATATCATAATCATAATAATACATCTCACACATTTACACAGTGTGCCACTGAAGCACACCGGCAGATTAATCTGTGTAAACTATTAAATCGGCTAGAAGCATGCCAGTCCTCCGCTCAAAGATTAAACTCTAAATGTCTGTAGTGTGTTTCTTAGTGCCTTTCTTGAATGTTATTATTTGATGGAATTTAGTTGCATAATATATAATTTATTTGTAAACCTGAAACAAGATCATAGATTTTGCACAAAAAGTTTATAGCTTTTCTCCTTTTTTATGATGTTTGATCAAGGTTAACAAGCATAGATATAATTTGTTAGAAGGTGCCTTTTTAGAGTCTAGCACATGGGAGCACATGTTGGAAGTAGCACAGCAGAGCTAGTCGTTTTGAACTTGAATAAGACCATAGCAAAGGTAATTTCATGACATGTGATGAATCAACATTCATTAACAATCATTCATAAATATTATTGATAACAAACAGAACAGTGCACACAACTGTGGATTAGAAACAACAGGTCTGATTTACTAGAGCTATGAGGCAACTTAAAAATGTAAAAATGTACAGATCTGGTCAATATTATTGCCACCCCTACAAGTACATAATTATTCCCAACTTTACATTAAATAATATTGTGTTATAATAAAAAATTACATTATATTATTCCTAAATGAATGTATCTGTAAATAATTTGAAAGGCCGATTGTAAACAATACAATTTTAAGAGGATTTCCAAATTTATATAAAATGGTTTTATTTTTCTTCAAAGATCATTTTGTTGTCAGGATCTTGTTTTACGAATCAGAAAAATTGAGTTTTTCTCTATTTAAGCAAAGATCAATTGTGCCTTTTTTAGTGTTGCCTACTTGACCTTCATCCCTGCAGCAATTCTTGGTTTAGTGTGCAGCATATGGTATGGTTTACACCATCAATCCAGATCACTATAGGCAGCCGCGTCCCTAATCTGTTAGGCACCCTAGGTGAAATTTTCCATTGACAACCTCCAACCCCCTGCCACACATCACATCCACCCCCTGCCCCATTCCCAGGCCCAACCTGACTTCTGTTTTTGGGGAGTACCTCAAATGGTGTTTGTGGTTTCATTTTAGAGGTCAATTTTAGCTTTCTTTGTTTCCTGCAACTCTGTGGTTGAGGTACAATACGTGTGAGCAAGTATTTTCAAATGCACAATAAACGAACCTATTATGACTTTTTACTGTTTTATCATTACTCTGGAGGGCTTTAAATTGTTGTGAAGTAAAGTGGATGTCAGTTTAGATTGGCTTGTGTGAACATCCATAAAATTTTCTACTTTGGTTTAAGCCTGTAAATCCCATGCATTTGGAGCTGCAGAGGCAATAATAGAAGGAGCCATATGTTTCCATTTAAATGAAGCATGGTACACTATCTGCTAAACAACTTCATGTACATGCATTATTATAAATATCAAGTGATTATGGAATTAATTACATTGCATTGATCACAAAGCTAAGATAAATAAAGCTTTTATTTACTGAATGTGTTCATGTTTTTAATTCTGCACATGCTGCATCACTAGATGTTCCATCAGTGTCAGTAAGAGTTCAGATGCTAAATGTTGAAATAATGGATGATTGATCACAGAATTGCTGCTGAACAAACATTTGCAGTGCTGAAACTCTGGCTACTTTTGAGCCCTGTTAAGCAATGCCACAGGTACGTTTCTATATTTTGGATGTGCTGCTACAATCATATGATGTAAATGGTTTATATTCTCATGCTCATGTTCCATAGAGTATCATGTGCTCTGGGTTTGTAATGTACTTATCAGCAAGGTGCAATGAGAGGCTTTAGAAGAGAGGGGTATTCTCAGGCAACGGTGGTAAGTAACAAAGTACAACTACTCCATTACAAACACAAAAAAGTGCATTGATTTTCTAATTTAAGCATAATCTTTTAGGCTGTCAGTCACACCATATCACAACTGAGTTACACCCCACATGAGAAGGACAAAAACAAAACAATTCCACCAGTCCAACCAGAAGTTTAGAGAAATGACTAGCAGGGCAGATTGGTTAATGCACCAAAGTGACTGACAGGCAAAAGATCCCAGCCACTTTGTCTCTGGGCTGCAAATACTTTGGCTTCTATTTAAGCCTCTGGGATTTTCCCAATTGTCAAGGTAAGAAGCGATCTAGCTAACTAGCTAACATACTGAGTGAAAGAGTTTTGAACTCTTACACATTTAGGTTGTGTTCCACACCATAACAATATTCTTTTTATAATAAGCCTACAATTATAAAGTTTTACTGCATCCTTGAACCTTACTGTATGCTTTGCTGTATGCCCATGTTTAATTGTGTAGATTACTTACAGGGAAGCGACTGAAGTAATGGAAGACGCTAATGCTATCCAACAAACTTTACTGACCCAGGTGAAAAAAAAAAGGATCCTGAGCGACCTTAATACTAAAGTTTATACTTCTAATATATTAAATCTTAGCATGTACCTGGGGCCAAACTAATGTCTAGCATTTTTGAAGTTGGTATTAATTATACCAAAGATAAAATTTACCAAATATACCAAATTTGAAGTGTATTTAGTGTAATTTTATGTAGGTGATTTTTTAAATTTATTTACACATGTTCTAAAAGATGTTTCAGAATGTGCACATGAATTTGATGAATTAGTTGGTATGAGTGACTGTGTGCCTTGAATATTCTGAAGAAAGAGAGCCTCTCCTGCTCTGAGCTCTTAGATGAACTCTGACAGGGTCACCCCAGATCATCAGCAAAAAACACACACATCAGCAACTGAGTGCTGCTCTCATCAAATGTACAACCAGAGAAATGTATAAACAAATCAATGACATGCAGTTAGAGTAAACAAGGTCACACTTTCAGAGCAGTCAAGAGACTTCTGAGGCTACTGATCAGTAAACACGTGTCCTACAGGCTACATTGACAGATTGGATTGTCCAATTTTCCTCACTTGTATACTCTGTCTTTACCATAATTATTCAATTTTACACAGTAATGCAATAATAAAAACATGCAGGTCTTGGGTGCTCCTTGTTGAAAAGCCATTTGTTGAGACAAGTACACAGGTCTTTTCAGATTTTTCATTTCTTTCTACATTGTAAAATAAAATGCTGAAATCATCCAAAGTTACAGATAATTTGCCATTAATTTGTGCTTTTTAAGGCTGGTAACTGATCATCTTTTCTGCGGCAAAGTTAAGTTTTGGTCTTGCTTTCCTGCCATAGTCTTCATGAAAGCCAGTTTCATGAATTATCACGCTGCTTGATGATTTTTGCAAATGCACTTGACAATACTGTTCTTGCAAAAACTCTTTCAGAGCAGCTGACCTTGCTGTCCTAAAATAACTGACTGTTGTTGTTGTTGTCGTCGTTACTTAATTGCCTACTTCCATATGTGTTATTGGATAGTTTTGAAATATCCAGTATTGTTCTAGAGTGTTGAAAGTATATCACAAAATAATTTTGAATTGGAATGTGTGTCCAAACGTTTTAAAGGTTAAAAGTGCCATGCCAAAAAAAATTCTCTGTTTAGCTTTAAAAAAGCAAACATTCAGGAGAATTTGATTGAATAATTACTACAGTGATTAACATGTTTAACAGCCAACCATTCTTTTAGCCCAAACTCATGTATTGAGTAGCTTCGTTTTTGTTAAACATTCATGTCAGAAGACATATCCCATGGTCATGGAAAAGATGTTGCTGTGGTTCATAAGGGTCAATTATTGGGTGACATCAAGCAAAGGAAACAACTTAGGAGATTGCTGAAATGGAAAAAAAACAGAAATCACAGGATTGAGCCTGAACCGCTGTGTGGCCAAAAACATTTGTTTGTAGGGCTAATCAAAAAAGGTCATATGGTCTGATAAACCTATTCCAGATTGATATCAGGGGAAGAAGGAAAGCACATGAAGCAATGCACCCATCATGCATAGTGCTCACTGTACAAGCCTCTGGAGGCAGTGTTAATGGAACTCAGCAACATTATGTTGCAATTAAAATCAGGTCAGCTGACTCTAATCTAAATGAATGGGATGTTATAGAGAAGACTCTTTCATCATCAGTGCAAGCTTGCAAACAAGATAAATGTTTTGCAACCTCAAGTATAAGTTTGTCAAAACAATATCATAGTGAAAGCACACCTTAATTAAAGCTAAATATGATCTTACCAAATATTATAATGTGCACTTTTTTGCCCATGAAGTGTATATTAGTTGTACAAAACAGTATATATTATTTGATTCTGTTCTTCTATTCGATTGGACTACACAGGCCAGCCTTTTCTCCAATTGGCCAATTGGCCATGAATCTGCCACCAGTTCACTGTATTTTTCTTGTGTAACATTCCCCAAGAGCTGCTACTTTGGAGTTCCAGTTGTCTAGCCCTCACAATTTGTCCCTTGTCATAGTACCTACAGTTACAATATCTCATTATAATGGCACTTCGAATTGGGTGGATATATTAGGCAGCAAGTGAACATTTTGTTCCTGAAGTAAATGTTTTGGGAACACATAATGGGCAAATATAAAGATTTGAGTAACTATGACAAGGGCCAAATAGTAATGTATTACTACAATAGTAACATATTACTACATAATATGACTGGGACAGAGCAACTACAGAAGTCCGCAGAAGAAGAAAATGGCAGACTGAGGACAGGGTCATGGGCAGCCAAGGCTCACTGATGCACTCTTTCCTCTATCTTTCCCTCAAGGGCTATTCAGGGGTCGCCAGAGCGATTCATCTGCCTCCATCCCACCTTATCCTCTGCATCCTCTTCTCTCCCACCAACTAACTTCATGTCCTTTCTCACTGCATCCATTCCTCTAGACCTCCTGCCTGGCAGTTCCAATCTCAGCATCCTTCTACTTACATTTTTAAATATATTTACAATCTCTCCTTTGAACATGTCCAAACCACCTCAATCTGGCCTCTCTGACTTTCCCACTTGAGTTGTCCCTCTGATGGACTCATTTTTTATGCTATCCTTGTAACTCCCAAAGAGAGAACCTCAACATCTTCATCTCTGCTACCTCCAGCTCTACCTCCTGTCTTTTCTTCAGTGCCACTGTCTCTAAGCCGTAGAGCATCGCTGGTCTCACCACTGTCTTGTCCACCTTTTCTTTCATTTTCGCTGATATTCTTTTGTCACATAACACATCTGACACTTTTCTCCACCCGTTCCAACCTGCCAGTACATGCCTCTTCACCTCTGCTCCCTGTAGCCTCACCATTTCACTTGGGTCCTTCTCATTCACACACATGTATTCTATCTTGCTACAACTAATCTTCATTCCTTTGCTTTCCAGTGCATACCTCCACCTCTCTACATTTTCCTCCACCTGTTCCCTGCTCTCGCTACAAAGCACAATGTCATTTTCAAACAACATAGTCCATGGAATGAATGAGGTCCTGTCTAACCTCATCTGTCATCCTGTCCATCACCATAGCAAAGAAGAAGGGGCTCAGAGATGATCCTTGATGCAGACCCACCTCCACCTTGAACTCTTTTGTCACACCTAAAGCACATCTCACTACTGTCTTACAGCTCTCATACATGTCCTGCACAACTCTTCTCTGCCACTCCAGACTTCTTCATACAATACTATAGAAGCAAATACTGCATCTGTTTTACTCTTTCTAGGCATGAAACCATATTGCTGCTCACAAATTCTCACCTTTGCTCTTAACCTAGCTTCCACTACTCTTTCCCAAAGCTTCATTGTATGGCTTATCAACTTTATTCCTCTGTAGTTGCCACAGCTCTGCATATCCCCCTTGTTCTTGAAGATCATGGTTCTATGTTACCTAACCACAGTATATTATAGTACAGTGTTTAAAGTGAGAATTTCACCACCTGCTGACTGTTACGTGTAATTGTGTGACTTTCCTTTCTTTGAGACACTCCTTATAAAGTAACAGGTGTTCAAAATCAGAAGTGGAGCTGGTTGCAGACAGTAACGAAAACACCACTTTCACAATCAGAAAGCACAGTAAATTTGAAGGTGAGTACTTCTGTTTTTTTACTCGGGTACACAAGTCAATTGAGATCTTCTACTTTTACTTGAGTAATATTATCCCTAGGGAATCTCTAATGTTCTGAAGTACAGGATTTTGCCCAGCACTACTCCTGGATTAGGTGGTTAAAAATCTCTTTCCAGCCTTCACCAGACACACCATCATGCAATCCTCAACCTGAGCCACAATCACCGGATACGATTTGTAACCATGACAGAGAAGAAGTTTGCTGTCATGTCATGAAGTTTGCTGTACTTTGCTGGAGCTTCCAGTTTTTGTCTTACACTTGTTCTGTTGTTTTTGTCTCTAACCTCAGTGGCTTTATGTTGTACGTATGATGTACGTAGGCTGTACGATTCTGATCTCGCCACGTGATTCATGTTGTTGTTCTGGGTTAGTGTGGTTTCATCATACTTTCGGGTGATCTGTTTCCTGTAGACTTCAGACACAAGAGCAAGGTGTTGTCACTGATCTCCTTGCATGGTATGTTAAATAACATAAAACAATGGGTTTTTTTTTTAATCTCATGCTCTTGCAGATATTTACACTGAAATATAGTTTTATTTGAATACATTATCCGCTAATAAAAGTGGACAGTTAGCTTTAGCAATTGCTCTTGGGAGTGTTGATGCTAATTGAAACTTTTTGATGACGGAGTGATGAAACCGGAGTGAAATGTACACCTGCAGCATGTCTAAACTTTCCACTACACTTGGTTTTGTCATTCTCGATTTCGTTATTGTTGTTGTTTCCGCCATCACCGTCTCTGTTGCGTGGCTAACCGCCCACATTTCACTAATCTAATGCCCCCCCTTCGGATTCTCTCCCTTCTGGCCTGTTATTTCCACATGTCAGTTTCCTCTCAGCACATGCGCTATTACACTTCCGCTCTGTCTCCAAGCGGTGCTCTGGAAAAGCAGCTGCCTCACAGGGAGCAACGCTTCCAATCTGCTTAACTCCTACCACCGAATTTCATTTTAATTAAACCGTTAATGAGCCATGGAATTAATGCCAATAGCTTTTTAAAGCAAACATCTATAAATCATTAAGGCTCCGTTTGAAAAAGAGGGAGTGTGAAGAAAGTGTATGTGTGTGTATAGAGGCCAGGATGCCTAAAGAAACCAGGGAGTCGGGGTTTACATCTCATCTTTTTCCTCTGTATGAAGAAATGTGAAAATATCCGGGCCATCACATGGCCCTGACTCAAAAATATATAAATTAGTGATTTACAATTTAAATAATTGTGTGATGGGACAGAAGGAAGATAGCTTTAGAGCATTAAATGTTATATACAGTACAGCAGGTATTTTAAAATAGAATGAAAAAAAAACTATTAAAATTATTATTAATAATAATAATAATAATAATATTAATAATAATAATTTATTAAGTAGAAGAGAGAACACTTGTGACCCAAAATAATTGAACTTTAAAAAGCCAAAGGTGACCAATAAACAAACAAATAAAGAAACAATTAGCACTGTAGCATTAGAACATGGTGTAGAGGGAACGAGAAGGACGAGTCATGTTCATGACATGATGTTTAATTTCTGAGTTTGCATTTTAGTTGTTTCCATGAAAGATTAATTTCTGTCATGTGAAATTAGTAAAATGAGATATATTTTCCATATACTGTATTTCTGGGTAAGTTGGCTGATGTCTATTTGGTAATGATTGGGTTAAAGAAACTCCAGTTTGCGCTGCATTATTAGACTCTCCAATGAAAATACATAATTTAAGGGAAGAAAAAATCCTCCTAAATGTGGTGCAGTGTATATTTTCAGGCTGGCACTGAGTATAGGCACCTCTCCATCAATCCTGATATGCTCAGTCTAAGACTATCAAAGATTCCATTTTAATATTGGAATATTTAAAGAATTTTAATATTCTTTAAAGGTGTAGGTTAGGTTTACTAAATGCACACAATAATGCGCTGTCTATTGTGACACACAACAAAAACAATTATAGTCACATTAACAGGTAAGATGAAGCAAACTGCCCAAACATAAATTAGCTTTCAGAACAAACGACCTCACCATGCTAGATACGTGATGCAAGCTAGCAGCAGCTCGGGTAACTCACAGTCCAGATACAGATACTGGCCCTGTCTAGTGTGAAAGAAATACGGCAAAGTAGTCTTACATGTCAGTGTTTATAACACATGCCGGTTTTTGTCTGTTTGTATGTTTGTTTGTTTGTTTGTTTTTTGTTTTGTCCTTTCCCCTTTGCCAGATACCGGATGGTACTTGTTTTGGTGTTGGTGGTGTTTGGGGTTAAATTTACAGCATGTCCACTTCTCCATGCACCACAACACAACTGACTAAAACTAAAGCTAAAACACACAAAAACATTCGATCATGTGCCTGTTTGGTGAGGCATTTATTTACATGCAGAGCACTTGATGGACTTTCTTAATGTTTTAAAGTTCAGCATTTCCTTTCTGGTGATATTTCATCCTATTGTCTGTAGAAATGAAGGTTGTGTCATTTCAGTAAACTCCAGTGAAAGCGATATTGATTTAAAGTGGGCCGTGCTTAGCATTCTGCTCTCGCCCGCGACCCAGCATGCTTTACTCTTTGACATTGCGCACACCCGGTGAAGGTCGAGTGCGGAGGGAAATCAACAGCACTGGGGGTCTTGGTGGAGCCGAACCCGCACAGCGTGATCTATCAAACAAACCCCACCTAAATCTCTACTCCTGTGCCCTTTATATCGCTCCACATAACCATACACTCTTTACATGTTTATTCTTCACAGCCATCTGCACACAGGGAAACAAAAGATAAATCAAACAAATCTGTTCATTTTATTACAGCAATCACTGCCTGACAAAAGTATCAATCAAAACTGTGTATCCATGATAAACAAATTTTCCAATTTTGATTTGGTTTGTTTCAATTTCAATGAGGTTACCGTATCAACTAGTAGTGTGAATCATACATCAATATTTATAGTTGTGGTATACTCTTAATTATTTCACTATTTTAAAAGAGGTAAACAAATAATAATAATGCTTTTTAACCTTTGAACATAACAACTAAATATTTCTTATATAGTTCTTTTTTCTTTTCTTTTTTTTACATACATTTTTGTGTATATTCTTATTTTTTTTCCCAAAAATGTAAGATGACTCCAGAAGTTTATAATCATTGATCATATGATTTTAATTATTTTAATATCAGACCTGGTGAGGGGATAAAAGGAGGTATAGGTTGAGTGTATACTGTATATTATACAACTAAACAACAACAACAACAATTCGTCTAAATCATTTATTTCATTAAAAAAGGTAAACATCAATTTCTTTTTTTTACTGATAAACTAAATGTCAACCATGTTGCAAAGAAATTTTTTTACAAAAACTTTTCAAATCATTATAGCAAACAACAAACCAGATATCAGTTCATTAATCCAGACAAGAGAAAGTAAAACAACAGTAATCATCTGAAATGTTACCTGCCAGTATCAAACCTTTTTTTTTAATGATTTTAATAAACATATTTTATATTTTTATATACTTATTTGTAAAAATAAAAAATACCAATAAGTAAATAAATAAATAAATAAATAAATACCAGGGCTCATATTTTAAGCCAATCCCTAACAAACTGTATATAATTTAAATTATACCCTCAATTTTCTTTTGTTTCCTGCAGTAAAGTATTTCATTAGATTATGATTAATACAACGTGCCATGTTATGAATCCACTTGTTACACTGCATGTTTAATTCCTCGTAATTTTACACTTGTATGTCTGCTTTGTCAAGGAAACCTAAATTCGACATCTGAACAGGCGTCACTGGGATGTTGAGGTTTATACTGGTTACAGTCAGGCAGCTGTCATACGCATGCTTCATGCTTTAAATCAATTCCTCATAATGAGTCTCACCCTAATCACACAGGCTGTCATGGTGTACCCATAATGCAATTGTAAAACTAACCATATGGGTCTATTTATCATCACTGAAAGGCACACTTGGTCAGATAACACCATGAGGGTGGAGCGCACGAGGATGGGTATGAAATTATTCACCGCTTGGCTCGATGGTGACTGATGTTCTGCGACGCACTCTTCACTTTTCATTCTAAGATTTTCACTTTGGTTAGAGATTAATTTTAGTTTACAGAAAGGAAAATCAATGCTCAATCTATTTAATTTGACATGTGTGACGGACGCGGACCTCCTGCCACCCACCTGTGGGGGTAATTTATGCTGTGAATTTTTTATTTTTTTTTACCTGGAGTGCTATCATATTACAAAGAGAATTGAATCCACGGACCCTGCAGTTTTTGCTAAATTTACCTTATACTAAATCAGCTAAAGCAGTCAAGGCAGGGGTCCGAGGTCTCAGCTGCACGAAAATACCTCCTTTTTATAGTTTTATTCAACCATTTTATCCATTTATCCAGCACGGCTCATGATTTTTGAGCTCAAACTAAATGAAAGCAACAGGATATTAGATGTAGGCTACAATATAGTATATTTCTAGGATAGAAATCTTTAATATAAAGTTAAGACCTGACAAAATATCATCTAGTTGCTCATTTTGAGCAGATTTGGGTAAAGAATTTGAAGGAAAAGTGACACAAATTCTTCTTCTTCTTTGTCAGTTTAATTCTAATCTGCTATGAAACATTTTTTGGCTGTGGAGTTTTTTTTGTTTTTTCTTGTAAATTAATTTTGTGCATTAACCATGAGTGTGGGAACCCTTCCCTTAGCTATCCTTTTGTAGTTCCTCCTCTAAGCATGGGGCAGCACAAGTCCTGCCCCAATCGACCTCAATTAGCACTTGTTGCAGTTTTTACAGTATGTGTGATGACAAGGTGCAGGAATAACTCTGTGGAGATGACTGGGATGGTAAGTCCACTGCACCAAGTTGTGGAAAGGTGAACAAATCAAAATGTTATTTAAAATTGAGTTATTTGTTCGACAATGGATATATACAGTGGCGCTCTGAATCACCTGTCACTTTCACCTTTCTCTATGTCAGAACACATGGCTTTAAGATCCATTATAGGATGTTATAATAAAGGACCAAAACATAATAAGTATAATAAAGTAACAAAGCATGTCTAAAAGTAAAATGAAAAACAGAAAACACCATATACTTTCGGGTCAAAGAAGTAGAAAATGGTATCTAGATTCTTTACCTTTTAGATAATTAAACATATTACTGTTATTTTTCTGCCTGTGTATACTGTGAAAACTTTTCTTTCACTGGTCTAAATGATTGACATTTCTGCTTTCTGCTCTCTCTAAAATACACTCTGACTCAGACTGAAAGCTTCGACAGTGCCTATATGGGGTGAAGTGTTAACCGCTTGTGAGTCGACCCTCCTTTCCAGATAAATAAGTAAAACCAAACCAGCAAATGGGCGTAAATACATCTTCCAAATGGAAGCTGAAGGCTCACAAGCTCAGGGATGTAGACGGGGCTCTGTGCTGAATTTTGTTTTCTTTTTCTTTTTTTATCCTGACAAATGCTGAGTCGAATAAGTGTCACTCAATCCCTTGTGTTTCTAAGAGCATCTCGAGTGACACTGGAGTCTCTGTTAAGTGTCCTTGGAAAAAAAAGACAATCCTCATCCTGGCAAGGTGAAAGGGTCATGATGCGCAGATGGATTCTTTAAAAAATAATGATGCACTCTACTGATAAATATTCCACCATGCTCACTTCCTGTTGTTATTTGTTTTGCATGGATGGAAGTTAAAACATTCAGCATCACTGATCTAACAGCCTGATGTGTTTTTACTGATGGAAAAAAACAAAATGTCGAATTTGTTGCAATTGTTATATTAGTTGTTTGTAATCAAGGACAAGGCAAAACAGCTCCAAGTTGTAGACTCATAATTTTTGTATCTTACTCCATATTTTTTATGCCTTGCCCCAACCTCTTTCATGTATCTGTCAAATATGAATGACACTTTGCTACATAGATAATTTTCTTTAATTCCCTGGCTGTAAATGGAGGCCTGGAGCAGACCACCATAATCTCGTCCACTGTTGTCAATCTGTTTTGTCATGTATTGACATTACAATATGACTTTCTCGACGTATACCGGTGTCTTGACACCGTCTGGTAATGGCCTTGTAAATCAAACATCAACTTTTACAACAGCTCAGCTGATAAACAGGATTCCAAATGACATGACCAAAAAGCATTCTGGAGAATCGGAAATTCCTTAGGAAAATATAAGAATTCATTGGAGAGTAATAGCATTATGAAGAGTGGCGCTTTAGTTAGGATGAATTAGTAAATATGCATTGCGTTAAGATGTTGGACTACAAATCAGACTGTCATGGGTTCAAACCCCAGCATCACCAAGCTACCACTGCTGGACACTTAAGCAAAGTCCTTAACCTTTAACTGCTATCTAATACTAACATAATATGGACATATAATGAAATACCAATTTAGATTTTTCTCAGTAAGGACATCTGTCAAATTGTGATGGACAACTGACAAAGTTGTCAGATGTACAGGAATACTTTATCACACACTTCATTGCATAACCAAGTTACAGGAATCAGGGAGTGGAACATCATCACTGACAAACCCAAATAAAACCAGCCCCCAAAAAAGCAAATGAAAAGCTGAGATGTTTTCCTGTGGTACCACCAGATCTCCACAAAGATAAACATGTAATATGTAACATAAATGATTGTAGAACCATGCAGATCACTAGCCACAGAAGATAGAATGTAAAAATTTGCTCAAACATGTTTCAGGAACATTCTTTCATTCCTGGTGAGGCATAAAGGCAACAAGCTCAGAAGATTGTTTTCTCACCCTGAATGCAGATTCAGTCTTCTCCTGAAGGATGATTATTGAAGCCAACTGTAAGATGTGCTACAGTATATTGCCAAAGGTTTGTGCACCCCTGACCATCACACCTATATGTCCTTCATGAACATCCCATCCTTTGCTATTACAATGCTTTCCACTCTTATCTTCTGGTCAACCTTACCATTAGATGTTGGTGCATGCCTGTCAATGTTTGGGTTTATTCAGGTAAAAGAGTGTTAGTGAGCTCAAGCTGATGTTTGGATGTCGAGGATGCACCATTTCCAGTTCATGCTAAAGTTCTTCCACATTCTTCCAACATTAACAATGCCTTTATGGCAGTCATAATGTATATAATGCATTGATATACTGTAAATTACAAGTTCTCCTGATGGATGGACAAAAGAAATCTATCATTATTGTGCATTTAAGCCGTTGGCCTTAGCTCTTCCTGTGAAATTCCCAGCCAACTGTGAGATCCTGGGAGGTCCATTGGTGTCTCTGTTCATGTTCTTGATACAGTTATAGAAAGAAAAAAACAGTGCACATTAGTATAAAGTGAAATCTTGACTAGCTTTTATCATTTTGAAAGAGCAGTGGAGCTACTCTCAGACTTACTCAGATTGCCCAGCTCCTCATCTTATCATGAACTTTATGATGGAACTTTTATTCTTAAATAGAACGGTACAACTCTTACAAACCCTATTTTAAGCATTACAATATCCAATACTTATCCTGCATCAAATAGCAGATCATTTTAAAAGGTAGTCCAATCAGCCTTAAATATGCCCCATATTGAGAAGGTTCCCCTTGTGCAGCTCTGACCCCTTGATGCCTCTGGGGGGTGCTGTGGTGTCTGGCACTTGGATGTTTGCGGAGCATCCTTTGGGTGCTGTGGGTTGTGGCGTGGGGCTTCTGATCAGACTTGTTTGTCCGGGGCATCCTCTAGGTGCTCGATTGGATTGGGTTGTGGGGAGTTTGGAGGCCGGGTTGGGGGCCTTGGGCTCTTTGCCTGCTGGGCCCAATGGCCAGTAGGCTGTTGTGCACTTTATGTCCTGGTGCCTTTCTATCATGGCCAGCATTGAGATTTTTGCGGATTTGTGCTGCATTGGACTTTCTTTGGGATCGGACTGGACAGGCTGGCCTTTGTTTCCTGTGGGTCAGCCCTGGGTGCCCATAATCCTGTGTGTAGTTCACTGGTATAAAATTAATAATCAATGTTAATGTAATTAATGTTATGGGGCATTAATGTTAGGGCTAATCGGTATCTTTGGGAAGATATTACTGAACTAACAGTGCACAGTTGTACACTTTTAAACTCCATTTATTATTTTCCAGAGAAAGCCTTTTTTTTCAACATTCTGCCTTAACAGAGCTCACAGAGTTTGTCTAATTTTATCAGCCATTTCCTGACTAGCGACTCACATTTAAAAAGTCATGTAAAAAGACAGTACTGGCCTAACAGTTGTGTAACAGCTGCTCTGCTCTTCACAGCTGAACAAGCCTTCTTCATGATTCCACAGTGTCCTCTTTTATCTCACCTTTAAAACACCTGCTTTCCATAGCGATGGAGAACGTTAGCGGTAATTATGCTGAGTGTACCTCTCCTACGCCCACACGCTGCTCTCTGGCTTTTCTCCGTCTTCCTCCGGATGACATTGGATAAACATGTCCTCATCTGTGATGTTGACACGATTAACTTTCACCTGCTGAGCTTTCTGTGTCACAGAACGCTTTAATCATCCATCCATCCCTTCATCCTTCCCACGTTCTCCACATTCCTGTCACCTCTCTGGAGGTCACGTCTCCAGAAATTAGAGGTTGCTGGATCAGGAGGGTAGAGGAAGTGCCAATTATCCAAACACAGTCTACATTTTTTTAAGAAATATTTTTTTTGCCCTGAGTGAATCGATGTCATGAATGACATACACAAGTCATTCTTTTTTGTGCAGTCACGGATAATTGCCTTTACTATTCCAAAACTTTATGCATGAAACATTACAGAACAAAATACTACAGTTTCATGAATGTATAATCGACTTCCTGATTATCAAGAGAACAATGTTGTATACTTAGGGTTTTTCAAAGATATGCTTATGAATTTCATGCCACCCAAAATGTCTTGTTTTTAATCAAAGATTTATAATTTATGAATTTATGAAAAAAAATCTATATTAAAAAAATACTTTAGCATATTGTTCTGTTTGTTTTTTTGATCTATTATGTTTCACTTAATCAAAATCAACTTATTTTGTAGAGGAGTTAGCTGAGGAGGTAGAAGTACAATGAAAGGTGTCAGGTTTTATTGCTGAACTCCTACACTAGTGTGACATGTCAGGGAAAAACACTAAAATAGGACTTTCACGGTTCATCTAAAGGCAGCTTGTTAGAATGTTATTCCGGTAACATTCCAAAATAAGTACCAGTGGCGATTTCTTTAAGACTGCAAGGGAAGCTCAGTTTCACATGATGTCACAAAATTAATGGTCAAATTATGTACTATTGTATTAACATTTTATTGACTAAAAATGCGTTAGAAAACGTTC
>JAOVVB010000037.1:1284164-1295797 GCA_028570985.1 Heterobranchus longifilis
TCCTCTTGTACTGCTCTTTTTGCCCCTCTGAGCTGAACCTTGAGTTCCTTCAGCATGCGCTTGATCTCCTGCTGATCACCACTTCTGAAAGCTCTCTTTTTTTATTCAGGAGAGCTTTCATGGACTTTTTGTTTGCAAAGCAGCGTACAGTTCTTACAGGAACAGCAACATCCATGCAAAAGTTGGTGTAATCCGTCGTGCAGCGTACAATGTCCTCAATATTCCCACTGTGTGACCCTTGCAGCACATCCCAATCTGTAGTTTCGAAGCAGTGTCTCAGAGCATGCTCTGACTCAGGAGACCACTTCGTGAATGAACGGACAGTTGTGGGTAACCTTATAACTTTTGGTTTGTAGTGAGGCTTAAGCAGAATGAGGTTGTTTTCTGATTTCCCCCGTGGGGAAGTGGAGTGGCACTGTATACATCCTTTACATTTGCATAAAATATCCTTTACAAGTTTTTTAAACCTCCCATTGTCATTAATTGACCAGACCAACAAAACAATTAACATCTGGCTCAGTTTATTCACTCTCACTTGCACTATTCGTCTATGCCACTTTATCCTGTATTAAGGTTCGCGGGGGGCCTGGAGTCTATCCCAAGAGACTTGGGGCAAGAGGCGGGGTACACCCTGGACAGGGTGCCAATCCATTGCAGGGCACACACACATACACACACACTCTTACACTACAGGCAATTTGCATGTATTGTAAGACTGTGGGAGGAAACCCACCAAGCATGGGGAGAACATGCAAACTCCATGCACACAGACCTGAGGCAGGAATTGAACCCAGAACCAGGATGTGCAAGTCGACAGTGCTAACCACTAAGCCACTATGCCGTCAGCTCACACAAAACACAGATGTCCAAATTTACTAGAAACTTAATCATAATGAAATTTTTATATTTGTCTTGCACTAACAGCAGAGTGAAAAAAGTAGTAAGGAGTAAATTCCTGTAATGACGTTAGAGGTACTTGTTAAAGATATTATATTTTCAGTTTTGTAATTGTAAATAAAAGTTTTGAAAAAGTTAAAAAGTTGTAGAGCGTATGTCTTGACCTCAATTCACTGCGTCTCTCTCTGCCATGTTAAACTAAACTGTGTGTACAAAATAAAAAAAAGAACTTTATTTTGTGGCCTCTCCAGGGCTCAGTATGTATGAGATCGCAAAGAAAGCATTTTTAAAAAAAAGATTCAAGTAGCTCTTTTCTTTCATTCCCCAAAAGAACAAGAACCTATTTGTTTCTCACATTCTGGTGATGAATATGTAGTATTAGAGCCGAGACATAAAAAATGAAAGTCTCACAATCTAATGCGACAGCACCGCTGATGTCTCCCCCCCTGAAGCTAAAGAAGTCCAGGCTTCTGCCATCCGCCCCGAACATTAATCATAATCACAGCGGCGGTGTCTCGAGCTCTGACTCGGCTCCGTCCTGATTGGTGCCGCGTAGCCTTTGTCACTCTGGAGATTCGACACTTTCTGTGTCGCACAGCCAGAGAGGATGGCATCAAGCTTGTTAGGAGAAAGATAACTCCCCTTTAGTGAGAAGAGCAAACCATCAGGGGGACACGGCGCAAAAAAGGCTCTTACTGCTCAGCCGCCCACACGTGTCTACCTCTTTTATTCTTCTTTTTTATTTTGTCCATTCTCTCTACAAGAAGGCCAGAAGGGCTGTGGACTTGAAGAATGAGTGATACTTCTCATGGGGATCTTTCACAGTCTGTGAAATGTCCTCTAACTTTCCATGTGACATTTGGTGTTTTATAATAGATCTTTATGTGATTTCACTGAGAAAGTTTACAAGATTGAAGCACGCCCTTAGTGAACTTCAAAAAAAATTTTTTAATAAGAATGTGTACTGAACAAAACAAAACAACATATATGTATGTTTATAAAAACAAATCACCCTTGACTTAGCGAGCACATTTAGCCACACCCACAAAAATGGTAAAAAAAAAAAAAAAGCTGAAATTTAGCTGGGGTGCAAAGTGACAGTGCTCACCACATTACTTCTTTTTTGTGTGAATAATTTAAAAATAAACTTGTCCATATCCAAAAAAAAAAAAAAAAACTTGCATAAAGCTTCCAGATTATTTCATACAAACTGCATGCCTAAATATGAGAAGTGGGAATTCTTGTAATTATTATAATAATTATTTTGTTAGCAACAGTTTAGCCAGGTAGCTATAAGAAAGAATATACAGTATAGGGTTTTAGATTTAACAAGCCTGCATGTTGATTAAACACTCAGTATCTGGTGACCCACAGGGGGTTCATGTTACATTGTCATAAATTATTAATGTTTATGAATAATATCCATATTGAGAGGGTCAACCCAATGGAATCGATTTTGTACTTTTGTACTCACAAAATTTTTTTTTTACATTATAAACCATTTAAATGTAAGAAAATCTATTCTGTTTACTGGTTGTGCTGTAAGAAGCCATGTTAATTTGACATTAGAGGAGTCGAGGAGTTGGAACTCCATGTTATTGGGAAACTTTCTTATTTGTTTTCTAATCAGAATTTGAAAAATTACAAGAGATAACCAGCGGCACGTTGGCTTAGTGGATAGCACTGTGTGCTACACAGGGTGAAGGTTTGATTCTCGCCTTGGGTCTGTGTGCATGGAGTTTGTATGTTCTCCCCGTGCTTGGTGAGTTTCCTCCAGGTACTCCGGTTTCTTCCCACAGTCCAAATACATGCAGATTAGTCTAATTGGTGTTTCCAAATAGTCTGTAGTGTGTAAATGAGTGTATGTGTGTGTTGTCCCTGCGATGGATTGGCACCCTGTCCATGGTGTACCCCGCTTCTTGCCCTAAGTCCCCCTGGGATAGGCTCCAGGCCCTGCGTGACTCTGTATACAGGACAAAGCAGTATACAATAATACAATAATGATGTTAACAAAATTCTATGGATGGTTGGAGAGAAATCTCCACAAGACATTCACTATAGATGTATACTGTACCTTTACAGTCTGTCCATGGTGTGGTTCAAAAATAGTAAGAACAAATTGCTATTCGAAACCTGAAGCACTGCTACGAAATAAAACATAATCAGAAAACATAAAACAAAAAGGTTTTTATCTGTAAGCTACTTAATGATGGAATGGTAGAAGCTGAAATGTGTTGGTCCTGTTCAGCTGCGTTAGCTGTTTATCCAGACTTGTTGTAGGCAATGAATTGGAGGTGAATCCTCCTGCCTCAGACAGTTTCATCACTCAGGAGCTTCCCACTGCTCGCCTTTGATCCGAGTCTCTTTTCATTACTTCAGGAAGTTGATAATAAAAAGCGAGGCAGCATCAGAGATTCGCCCGAGGCCTTGACCACCTGTGAAAGCACTTCAAGCGCAGGCTTCTTCTCAACAATGGGCCTGGGGAAAAACAAGAAACATCTGAAGATCTAAAACAAGGACTCATGACCTCTTATCATCCGCTCTTACTTTCCCTTTCTCCAGATGAATTCCAGACGATCCGGTGGGAATTTCATCCTCACCTCTATGGAATATCACCTTCAGGACAAGGTGGAGAGACACGCATAAGGCATCGGGAAGCAGGTTTATGCAATCCCTGAAATGTTTTAGAAGTCAGAGTGTAACAGAAATAAAAGCAACATGAAAGCGTGTTTGATGTGGCTGAGGTTCACCTTGCTCTGAACAGGAGCTCACGTGGAGACGGTTTGTTTGAGGATGTGTTAGACGTTCAGACAGAGGTACAAAAGCAAAAAGATGAGGAAGAAGAAAAGAAAAAGGAAAAACTACTGGGGAAATATGAACTTCAACAAAAATTTAGCTTTGGCTGATTTGACGGGTGTTACTCGAGTCTTTTCTGTCGTTTCTGTTTTTGGGGTCTTGGGCGTAAATGGATTTTTAGGTTTGTTTCTCGAGGGAAAAATAAACTGTCCACAAGGATGTTTCCCTCTGAGGCAGTTTATTGTTTACTCCCAGTGGCACGGTCAATACTAATAAAAAAAAAAGACAGACCCCTGAGACCAGCTTGGATACATGAGTCGATGTTGTATATATAAAATCTGTGAT
The DNA here is from genome assembly GCA_028570985.1 of Heterobranchus longifilis. NCBI lineage: Eukaryota > Metazoa > Chordata > Actinopteri > Siluriformes > Clariidae > Heterobranchus > Heterobranchus longifilis. The sequence continues at coordinate 1,288,203 of JAOVVB010000037.1, forward strand.
TTAGCAGCAGCGTAGAGAGACAGGAATGATATATTCATTTTCATTTCAACGTCAAGGTCCTATCAGAGTTTCTAGTAAGAACGTTCCGAGCTGGCGTTTCAGCTCTCTGCAGCGCCGGAGACACGATTAGAGGCCTTGATCCTTCTCGTGGCTGGAACAAGACCTCAATCTCTCACTATCTACGCTTTAATCAAATCCCTGCTTTTTTCCCTGCCACAAAACTGTCACTGGCAGAAAATAAGCCCTCTCTCATCAAAGAGGGGCTTCAATTGATTTTCCAGGCTGTGGAATGTTTTATTCAGAAAGTTTGAGGCCAGGACGTAGGGGGAGAGGCGAAAAAAAATCCACCTGCATCCCACATCAGGCAAATTACTTCTGACTTTTAATTTATTTCAGCAGGAAATGGGAAGCTACATCGTAACCACAGTCAATAGGCGAGCTGAGGAGAGAGGTGCAATCAGGCAGGACTGTCAGCTTTAATAGGCTGGGCGAGCTCCAATCTGCTCCTCCTGACACACTCCCACTCCCATAAAAAAAAGGAAAAAAAAAAGAAACAGGGTCGTCTATTCGCCATGTCCTTCCTAAACACAACCGAGCATTCACCAGTTCACACTGTGTTCAAAGGCAACGAGGAAAGGATCCATTTCGTTAAGGAAATGTTTCTTCAGCTGGATCATTGAGGTCTGGGGTTTATTAAGGGTTTACACCCGGGTGATGCAGAGTTCTCGATTCTGATTGTTTAATTAATCAGTGTTTCTGTAGTAACAGATTGGTTACAGAGACGTATACAGTATTACCTAAAGTACTGTATAACTTTAAGGATTAAAAACGTGTATAATCACTTTTGATTGATTTTTTTGACATAATTTATGGAAGGAGTCTCCAGTTTCAGTGTTGTCTAACAGTCAGCGGCGAAACTTTGTTTGAAAGTTTAATGACATCATGAGAAACCATTTTTTTATGGAAACATGCCAAATCATTTTTTTTTTTTTTGCAATTGGGGGTTGGCACTTTTTTGTTTTTTAATTTCATTGTACTTGTTGCAATGACAATAACGACTATTCTATTCTGTTCCATTTGTTTTGTTTTTCCTCCCCAGTTTCTGTGAAATTTCCTCTCATTCGCTAATTATCAGGGTTTTAATTACTGATCTCCAGACAATATAACTTTTATTGGTTTTACATTTCAGCATTTTCTTTTAACTTTTGATATTTGATATAAAAATATTTGTGTTTTTTATTTGTAACACAACTAAGGAAAAAATAAAAGAAACATTCTTTTTACATTAGTGCAATTCAGACAGCATCTCAGCATCTTAACATATTCACAAAGGTATACACTTCACACTTGACACTTTGTGAATAAATAATATGGTCAAAAATGTACTGAGCATTTAAGCACTCATCTGAGCACCACACCAGTATGAGCTTGATGGACACCAGAGGTTCTGCTTCACACTGCTACTAAAACAGCTCACACTCATGGATGTCAAGGACATCGTGAGTTTTTGGTGATGCATCTAATGGAAATTGTTTTCAAATTATTGAGTGGAAAGAGCATTACTAAGGTCAGGGTGCTGAGTGAGAAGAACTGACTTACCATCAATTTTCCAGTTCATCCCGAAGGGCTCTGTGATGCCACTGGATATTCTTCTTTAAACACACTCATCAAACCATGACCTTAGAGCTCGGCTTGTGCACAGCGGTCTTGTCATGCTGAAAATTTTTTTTAGACTATTCATACTGTAAAAAGTTGAAAAACTTTAATTGTGTCATATGTCTTGGTAAACAGTAGCATTAACATTAAAATCCTTTACTGGAACTAAGGGTCCCAAACCCTAGAAACCCAGCCCTAGGCCATTATCATCCCTCCTCCACTATACTTTACTGGTCCAGTAGGTAGCGTTCTCCTGGCGTTCCCTAAACCCAGGTTCATCCATCAGACTGCCAGCCAGTGGAGCGTGATTTATCTCTCATGAGAACATGAGAACTTGTTCCCTTGCTCCAGATTCCAGTGTCAGTGCTTTACACCACTTACACCGAAGCTCCTGATGCTCAGTTCCTGTGCTGATGCGGCTACCAGGTTTTCTTGCTCTACCACTTCATGGATGAGCTCTTTTTTTTTTATTTATTATTTTTTGCTTCTAAAAGCTTCCACTTCACCATAATAGCACTTTGAGTTGACCGGGCCAAATTTACCAGAGCAGAAATTTCATGAATTGACTTGTGGCAAAGGTGGGTGCACATACTTTTGTGATTTTGATAGTGACATAAAGCACCAGTCAAAGCAAATGACTGGAGGGAGTTGCAGGTATTTACTGCATTAATTACATTAATACCTCAGCGTGAGTAATGCTAATAATGTAATCAACACTTGTGTTAATTAATAGTTTGAATATTAACTACATAATAAACACCTGCGTTAACTCCTGTTTATTCCACCAATGGAGAAATGATTAGTATGCATACATTAACATACATTCAATTAAATTTAATTAGATTACATTTCACAGTGACCAATATGAACTAATGAGTGTGTTTTCACTCTAAGTATATAAGTGCACACACACACACACACACACACACACACACACACACACACACGGCCCAAGTTTAGCTGATTATCAAGATGTTGTAATTTAATCTGTGCTAATTTATGCAAATTATTTTTAATCATGGATGGACTCAGTGTAAGTTATCACCTTAATCACTTGCTTACATTACACACTGAGAGTTTATTTATTAAAATATAAACTTAGGCCCCGTCACGCTGCGACAAAGACCGTGACGTTCCCATGGCATCCTAATAACCGAGCGGGAACGCGGTCAAAATGGAAAAATTTCCATTTTTCGAGTTCACACTCCTTCCTAGCTGCCATGTCCCTGTCAGGTTCTCCATGCATCCATCATGCTGTCACTAATTTTTAATCAGGGACATGATCACACACTTCTCAGGTCAGATGAGATTGAATGGCCTATCGCTCGCGTATTATGTTGTCATTGCGTCCAGTGGGTGCGTATAAATACTGCAACACATGCAGTGCTCTTTAACATCATGACATGAAAGTGTGAGGAATTTTTTCTGAAGATTTTCTGAAGATTTTCTCAAAATTCTCTGAAGGAGACATTGACACACTGAAAACCTGCTGCATACGTTCCATACACCAGAACGATTTATTAAGAACCTAAGGTGGTTGCAATGACGACTCGGTCAGAACACAATCCAGTCTTTCCCGTCTGTACCATGCTAGTAGTACATCAGTTGCCTACGAGGAGTTAATTGCACTGTTAATTGGTCAGTGTTGTTGTTAATATGTCCTCATTAGGTTCTTCCTGCGTCTTGCCTCGTCCTTGTCTCCGCCAGGCTTTTTTGTTAGCATTTACAAAAAAGGCTTAGCAGCTCCACATCAGAGAGCACAGTGTCTTAGTAGTTAGCACTGTCACCTCCAGGTTCCGGGTTCAATTCCCGCCCCGGGTCTGTGTGCATGAAGTTTGCATGTTCTCCCCGTGCTTGGTGGGTTTCCTCAGGGTACTCCGGTTTCCTCCACAGTCATGCAGATTAGACTAATTGGCGTTCCCAAATTGCTTGTAGTGTGTGAATAAGAGTTGTGCGTATTTCTGGAAGTGTGTGTATGTGTGTGCCCTGTAATGGATTGGCACCCAGTCCAGGATGTACCTTGCCTCGTGCTGTAAGTTTTCTGAAACAGGCCCCCTGTGACCCTGTATACAGGATGAAGCAGTGTGTGCTGTAAGTGAGTGAGCTCCACATCACAGGAGACAATAAGACATAAAAACCTTGACATAAATTATTTTTTTTTTATAAAAAATGTAATTTAATAATTTAATAATTAGAGAAGAAAAAACACTGGGTTTTAGGATACTTTATAAGTAATTCCATGAACACAGACCGAAGGTGCGAATTGAACCCAGAACACTGCAGTTGCAAGGCAACAGTGCTAAGCACTAAGCGACTGTGGAAACATAATTAGTATTATTCGAGCGAAGATATTATATTATGTTTATTAAATTCTTTTTTTAATATATATTCTGGTGTTTTATAATATTCTATTTTTATATATTTTTCACCTTGTACGAACAGTATCTTGTGTATAATGTATAATAATAATGATACTATTTAAATTATGTCAACTATTTATTTCTTTGGTTATTTAGTTATTTATGTTATTGGTTTTTATAGTTTGTTTTTATGTGAACATTGAGTGTGTATTATGCGTTTGTAATAAGTGTGTGTGTGTTTGTGTGTGTGTGTGTGTGTGTCCTCACTCTGACAGCAGGTCCTTGGGGATCCTCTCTGGACATCCTGAGTCAGTCGTCTGTCACACACAGACATTGGTGCTCCCTGAACAGTAGAGGTGCACAAAAGGTAAATACATTAACACAAATCTGTCCATCTCTCCTTCTGTTCCTCACACTTCTCTATTCCTCCATTCGTTCATTCCATCACAGAAGTAAGAGGTCTTTAGGTTCACTCAAAGACTTAGGTTCTATCTATCTATCTATCTCACAGTACCGTAGCATCACTTATTTAGAGTTACACTTCATGCCTAAAAGTATGTGCACCCCAGGCCATCAAACGCACATACGCACATAGTCCTTCTCTAAATGTTAAAAGCACACTTTCATTTGTTTATCCATTCATCTTCTGTAGTGCTTGTCCTGTACAGGGTTGTGGGACCTGGAGCCTATCCCAGCCTAGAGCCTATCCTTGTCCAGGGTGTACCCTACCTTTGGGCACGAGGTGGGGTACACCCTGAACAGGGAGTCAATCCATCACAGGGAGCACACACACTCACATGCACACACACACAAAGAGGACAAAGAGGTCGAACATTTCACTCTTCATCATGTTCATAACACGAAAATCACAAACATACAAAGTAATGTCCAATACAAATCAAGAATAAAAATTAATTCAAGTGCAAAGTTATATACAACAAAAAGTGGTGCACTGCTATCGGATGGATAGATGGAGGGATGGATGGATCAAGAAATGATCAATGGATAGACAAAAATGGACAAGTTAAGTTTTTTTTAACTCACTTTTAAGACAAGTGAGTTAAAAAAGGAGAATAATTAAAATAAAATAGAAGAAAGAAGGCATATGTGTTTAAATACAAAGTATACCAGAAAGAAAAAGAACTGATAGGTGAACAAATCCATCCATCCATCTATCCATCCATCTAGGAACCTCTGTAGTCCACCTAGTGCCAATGGAGGCCAATGGAGATTACCACTGTATTTATTCACATCTTTACGACCGTGGTAGGACCTTTGGGGAACATTCACACTCTACAGGCAATTTGGGAACGCCGATTAACTTAATCTGGATGTCGTTGGGAGGAAACAGGAGTGCCCAGAGGAATCCCACCAAGCACAGGGAGAACATGCAACCTTCACACACACAGACCAGAGGCGGGAATCGAACCTTCGACACTGGAGATGTGAAGCATACAGTAAGGGGCACACAGTTGTATAGAAAGTCTTTGCTGCAGTTTCCTTAGGAACTGAGAACCCCAAACCTGTTCCAGCATAACAACATGATGACATGAAGATGAAGTGCTGGTGTTTTAAGAGTGTGTTGGAGTGAAAGAACTCAAGTGTCCTGTACAGAACCATCACCTTTCTGTAGAACTGGAGCCACCTCGACACCCCAACATCGGCACCTGAGCTCACTAACGCTCCTGTAGCATGTCTAAATGAACACAAATCCACAAGGCCATGCTCCAACATCTAGTGTACAGCCTTCACAGAAGATAAGAGTGGAGTTTATTATAACAGGAAAGGGATGAATCTAGAATGAGAAGTTCAACAAGGACACGTGGGTCTGATGTTTCTGAGTGAATCTGTATATGTGTAGTTAGTAACAGAAGGGGAATTTTTTTGATCAGACTAAACACTAAACACAACTCCAGACATGTAGACAGTAATTATTGTTCATTTGCTTAATTGATGTCAGGATTTGAGACGCGGATAATGAAAGGTGAACATCCGTGACATTGCAGGAAATGTTCAGTGTTGATTCTGAAGCTGTGCCGGTTTTCATGTCTGATTTCTGTGAGCTCTGATATGTTTAGGGATGAATTCATTTCAGATGAGTTGAGTAAATGATGGACATTTTGAGTGCAATTTTTATACAAGTGTGTTTCTGTATGTGTGTGTGTGTGTGTGTGTACATGTGTGTGGTTAAGTGAATAGGTTTGTGGCCTTTTTAAAGAAAAAAAAAAAGAAAAAAAAAAAACTTGCTGATGCTGACTTCATCAGAAGAGCCCCGATAAGCTCCTGGTCATGAAGTTTGCTGCAGCGGCGGTTTGTTGATTCGTACGACTTGAGAGATGAAGGTTTAAAGAGCGCTGGTCACACACCGCCAAGTGCAAAGGGCATTAAGAAATACTAATAAATACTAAATGATGTGGCGCGCAGCTTTGAGCCTGAGGCCCAGTGGGTTTTTTTTGGTGTGTGGGTTTCTTGGTGCCTCATTACGTCAATATGATTAGTGATGACAGCAAATCCCGTCTCTTCTGATGCATTTCTGTTTGTGAGAACGCAGCATAAACGTTTAAGCGCATTACCTGCGCTTCCCGTCAGGACTCAGAGGTTTAACACGAGCAACATTTAAATAGTTTGTCCGTGACATTCTTAAAATTTCTCTGCTTTTTTTTTTTTTTTCTCCTTTAGCTGAAGTTGCAGGTTTGTACTCTGGACTTCATCACGCGAACAAGCTCAGCTTTCAGCTCATAATATAAATCATTCTCATTGGTAATAAAGATTAGTCTTACTTGGATTAGTCTTATTTTTTATTTCCTATCAGCCCATAAGAAAACACTCGCAGTGCTTATAATAATTACAATAAAGATAGTGTTTAAGGACTTGGCATCTGTTTTCCGGAATAAAAACATTAAAATATTAAACACAGTCCCTGACAGTCTTCACTACAGTATGTACTGTATAAGCGCATTACCCCGGCTTCCTGTCAGGACTCGGAGGTTTAACACAAGCAAAAGATAAGTGACATATAAATAGTTTGTCCGTGACATACTTTACACGATTTCTGGAAATTTCTCTGCCTCTTCCTCTAAAGTTTCAGCTCCACTTTATCTCTAATGTCTGTCATACAGTATAAAATCTCATACACAAAGAAATCAAATACTTCTCAGCTACACCTGAGTGTCTAACTGGTTTATACTGAATTTATACTGACTGTATTTATAAATCAGGAACTTAGGAATTGTAAACCAAAGATCACAGGTAGCTCTCAGTACACGTGAAAAAAAAAGAACCAGGACGTAAAGGTTATCGAATTCCAGATGTTGTGATGTACAGCTGAGTAGTTTTTTTTTTTTTTTTCAGTTTATAATAAAAGTATTTATAGCGCATGAAGGTTGAATGCTCGAATCTAATTGGTCAGAAAGTGTGTGTTATTTTTATACAGTAATGTACGGTACAGTATATGGTAATTGACAGGTTTATTCAATTCAATTCAATTCAATTTTATTTGTAAAGCGCTTTTAGCAATTGTCATTGCCGCAAAGCAGCTTTACACAATCAAAATAATTATTTAAGTTTGTATGAAGTGTG
>JAOVVB010000037.1:1309808-1333089 GCA_028570985.1 Heterobranchus longifilis
TATAACATAATGAATTTTATGATGAAGGCCTAATATGAGCTTCCCCTGTTTCAAAAGCTAGCAGCCGCCACTGTTCTGAACCATGTATTAATTGTGCCATGTGGACTGTAGAAGCTTTGGACGTCAAGGCTGAGGATAGAATAGAAACAAATTGATTGTATTTGCTACTGAATGATGAGGTGAAGGTATGGCTCAGATAAAGAAAATCAGCTCCTTGAATGTAGGAACTTCATGTATGGGGAGTAAAATATGTTGCATATAAAATGTAACAGCTGAAACGAAGAAATCACCATTTTCACTCCAGTCCCCGTACCTGAGCAGTTTCAGAAGAATGTTTTTGTTTGTTATGCCACACAGTGACCTATGAATCACATAAAATCATCTAACTTTAGTCCTGAACCAGTGAGAAATAGGTGCAGATGATGACGAATGATCAGGCTGACCAGATGAATATACTGCTGATGCTGAATGCTGAGGGGTTGGAACAGACGAGAGGGGAAATGAGGTCGCTGCTGAGGTCGTTAGATAAACAACCAGTTTGTAACTTTGCAGTCTGTCGTAGTAAAACCCATGTTCCCATTTATTTAATCTCATTTAAAGAAATGGGGGACTGAAGACTTTTGCACAGTACACTGTGTATTTTTTTCCCACATATTTTTATTGATTTAAAAAAAGTAAACAGTAACAGTTTGTTCTCTCAGATGTTGTTTCAATACTTTCACCAAGAAAATAATAGGGAAGTTATTTGCTTCCTTGTTTGTTTGTCTACTTTTCAGTTTTAATGATTCTAAAAATCTGATGAAAAATAAATATGTATCTTTATTTTTTTTTCTCACTTTTAACCAAATAACCAAAGAATTTATTTTTTTTTTGCCGTTTTTCCTCCTGTGTAAATGTCCGAAAACTGCAAATAAACAAAAACAAAAACACTTAATCAAGTGGTTGCATTAGTTCAACAAAAAAGAAAAAGTTTGGACAAACATTAAAGTTTGGAATACAATTACTTCCCTTTGTTTGGCTCGGAACATAGTGTTATGGTTTAAGAGAAAAACAACCTACTGTAATCACCTTTTAGACCCTCTTTTTTCTTTCTTTCTTTTTTGGTGGAGGTGATGAGTATCCTTGCCACAGTAGATCTCTGGCTCTGCATATTTGCCCATGTTTTGGCTACATGCTAGCTGCTAGCCCACCAGGGAACATCCACAATTTCTAATTTTCAGATAGGAAAAGTCTGAGTGAAGTTGAGTACTGAGTTTGACTTTTCTTTATTTACGATACGACATAAACAACTTAAAAACACGAGCGATAAAAACAGTGCTGGTATTAAACCTGTGAAACTTTACTCATACTCCATAGAGGCAGAACTAGCGTGTGGTAAAACCAAATCTCCTCGCTCGATGGAAAGCAATTTTCCAATCCTGGTCCAAAACCTGCACCATTAATCATCCTCCCATCTCGGATGTTTATTCCCTGATGAGAGAAAATCATATTCCTGACTCATGATTTATAAGTTCATTATGGCTCCAAATAAATGGCCGCTCTAGATTGGAAATGATCGCGTCATTTTTGCATTTATTAAGAAACTGAGCTGGAGTTTGTAATAATATCTGCCTATCATTAATCTTTAGATCAGATGTGTCACTGCATACGCGGGAAATGAGTTTCATACATGCAGCGTGTTTATTATATGATGTGGAAGAGAAGCTCTGATGGTTTCACTCACAGTTAGACATTTAGATGGATGTGAACAGGAGTGTGTTTAAATACACTCTCAAAGCAGATCGGCTCTCTTCTCTCGACTCACAAGCTTCATATACCACCTGCTACAATCAGCTGAAGTATTGATCAGAGGTCAGAGGTCACAGACTCTCAACCTGAAACTACTTAATGCTCCAAATATTCAGTTCTGTATATCTAACACTGGTTAAAAACAAAATAAAACAGAGAGCAGTACAAACAGTTCCTCAACCTCAGTTACATCACTCTACTTCAGGTCCTCATTCTCTCTCTCTCTTTCTTTCTTTCTTTCTTTCTTTCTCCCCCTTCTTTCTTTCTTGTTTCCCTTTCTTTTCCATGTCAACTAGAGATATATATATATATATATTTCACACGAATAAGAAATAAACTAACATAACGTTATATATAACTTTAGCTTTTTATAGAATCATTTGTTTTATTTATTGTTTTAAATAATCCTTTCTTTCTTATTTTTTTATTTATTGTTTTAAATAATCCTTTCTTTCTTATTTTTTTATTTATTGTTTTAAATAATCCTTTCTTTCTTATATTTTTTCTTTTCAGTTTTTTTCTGCAGCATTATTTGCTTACATTAATTTATTTTTGCTAATTTTCTGTCTATTTTATGTATTAATACATTCATTATTTTATTTAAAAATATTATTAATTAAAATTTTTATAATTATTGTAGCTTACTTTTAATCTCTGTTCCATTTTACTCGCAATTATTTTTTTTCTTAATTTTTTCAGTCTATTTTCTATATCAATTTCTTGCTTTCCTTCTTTTTCTCCTTTTCTTCTTTGTTAACTGCAACATTTTTTTACTCTTTATATGTATTTGTTAGCTTGTTGTATTATTGTTTAGCATATTTTACCATATTTCTTTTAAATGAATATATATTTTTTTCATTTTAACTGCAACGTTATTCTCTTATATTTATTATTTTTTGATCAGTTTTGTCTATTTTATGCATTCATTCATTTATTTCTTAGTTTTAAAAAGACATTTTTAGCTTTTATTCTTCTGAATTAATCTGTCTTTCTTTGTGATAGAACATGAAAGAAGAGCACAAAAGCCTGGTAATCTGTAAATAACTTTACCAGAGTTGAATTGAGTTTCTGATGTAATAAACACTCGTGTACAACAGGAAATCGATCTCAGGACAACAAACACACCTACAGGAACTCAGGAGTCCGTATTAGCATCTTTCCTGATGGATCTTTAGAGAAATTATTTTTGGAGTGATTTTTTTTTTAAGCTAATCTGTGTTTTGTTGCTAGCGTGGTGTAGCACAGTGAGAGATTCTGTTCCTGTGCATCTGGCATCTTTTCCACCGCAGCGTTCCTGTGAAGAGGACGCTAGGGATTTGTGCATCGCGATGCGACAGCAGGCAGGAAAAATGACTCCGGTCTCTCCGTCTCCCATGTGAACATATTAATTTGTAGCCCGGTCTTCTCCTCGTTTCCTCTCCTGGTGGCCCCTGGGTTTAACCGTGCCAGAGTTTTGTGCACCTGATTCCTCTTCCCGCTCTCCAAAGAGCCGAGAGCCGTCCCCTATCCGTCATTAGTAAACACGCCGACACGCCATGCTTCATACGAGACGCAGGAAGGAGACCCGGAGCAAGCAAAACAAAGGCACAACAAAATCAGCATAATTTCTCTCAGCGTGAAAACACATTCTTCAACACAGGCTAAAAATTCCACAATTAGCCTGACATGCAGGGCGTGGGACCGAAATCCTTCTCCAGAAATTTGTCTCTGATTAAACAGGATAAACTCATCAATCTCCAAATTTCATTAGAATAAAAACATTCTAAATTAAATTTCTGATATTACAAAAAAAGGAGTGTGGAGAGACAGAGAAATAAATGATACGATTGAAATTTTGAATTTAAAATGTAATTATTTTCTTACTTTTTTTTCCCTTTTTTCTCGCACCATAATTGGGAGGCTTCAGATGTCTGTATTATCATCCTGCAGGAATACTGTTATGGCCAAATTATTGTCACAAATATTAACATGCCTGTCTCATTCTCCAAGAATAAGGAAATGCTAGAATTGTCACCATTGGGAATAATGTGTTAGTCATTTTTGGAAATAAAGATATTTTGGAAATTATCTTTAGGTATAAATTATCTTTAGGTATAATAATATGCTGAAATCATCATGGGAAATAATGTGTTGGGATCGTTGTAGGGAATAGTGCAATGTTCAAATCCTCATCAGGTTTAATGATGGGTACAAAATACTGTATAGTCAGTAATAACAATATTTTGGAATGGTGTTTGTGTGTAATCATATTTTATGTGGGAATAATCATGGGGAATGGTTTGTCAAAATCTTCATTAGATGTCTGGATGATTGTAGGGTATAATGATATGCTAAAATCATCAGTTAATTGTGACAAAATCTCAGAATCATCACGGTCAATAATCTGTTGGAACCATCTTTAGGAAAAAAAAAAAACATATGCCAGAAACTCAGGAACTCAGTAACAAATATCAGGAAAGAATGGAGTCAAAAAGTCAGAATCATCATTATGTTGAAATCCTCATTAGTAATAAAGATTTTTTTAATTAGAAAAAAATATATCAGAATCATCATTTAGATAGGATGTAATTATCATCAGAAATAATGATATTTTGTAATCCTTCCTAGAGGTAATGATGTTTTGGAGTTGGTGATCATTGGGAAAAATTAAAGTTAGGGAATAATCATTTGGAATAATGATATGCTTAAGTTATCATCAGGAATAAGGCAATATTTAAGTGTGATGGCATGTCAAAATCCTCATCGGGTATAACAATATGTCAGAATAATCATCAGGAATAATGGCATGTTGAAATCATGATACTGTATGTTGGAATTCAGAATACAGATGTGTTAGAATTATCATTATGAATAAGGCAATATTTAATTGTAACGGGATGCCAGAATGCTCATTGAGAATAAAAATATATCAGAATTATCACTAAGAAAAACAACAGTTGGGGAATGATCATTAGAAATAATGATATGCTGGAGTTATCATCAGAACTAAGGGAGGAAAATCTTTAAGAGTGACCCGATGCCAGAATCCTCACTGGGAATAACAATATGTCAGAATTATCATCGGGAATAATGGTGTGTTTGAAATCATAATTTGGAATAATGTTTTGTCAGAATTATTAATGGAAATGATGACGCTGGACGAACCCTCAGGATTACTGAGATGTTACAATCATATTTTTGGTCAATGGATATATCAACAATGTCATTGGGAAAAATAACGCTTTGGGAATCATCATTAGGAATAATGATATCTTGGAATTATCATCGGGAATAATAAGATGACTGGGAATAATGATATGTGGAGAAGGTTAGACAAACATGATTTGCTCGAGTCCAGAGTCAGACCTCCAGAAAAAGACGGATGAGTATTCAGTGGCGTTACAGATCCATTGACTCTCCTCCCTGTGGATAATAATCGATGCATTTCCAGATTTGTTTAAACACGGATGTGTAAAACTCAGGATGATAGATGGATGAGCTTCCGTACTGTGGAGAAGGGCCGAAGAAAGCCTGATGAAATTCCAGTGCAGCGTGATTGATCTGTGCGTTTCTCCCGACTGACTGGAACAACATCTTAAACTGATGGAGAGAGATTTGTGTTTCTGAAGGACAATGTGCAAATCAGCACGGGCCGTGACCTTCCCTGTCATCCCACTTCCTTTAGTTCTTTCTTGTGATACTTGTGATTTATGCTTTCTTTGCATGAAATATTTTTATCTATCTATCTATCTATCTATCTATCTATCTATCTATCTATCTATCTATCTATCCATCCATCCATCCATCCATCCATCCATCCAGCCATCTACAGTATCTAGTTTTATTTTTCTATTTAGTCCTTTCTTTCTCTTAGCCTTCATTTTATATTCCCTTAGATTCTTTATATTTCTATTTTCTCCTTATTTATTCACTTCTCTTCTTTTTTTCCTTCTTGCTTACTTTTTATTTAAATAAATGACTTTTTCCTTCTATTTTATTTTATTTATTCTCCTTCTTTAACTTACTCTCTTGTCTATTGCTTATCTATTCATTGATAATGTCTTCATCCATTTATCCATCTGAAGCAGCGTACCATTTCTCGCTTTATATTACCTTGAACTAGAATTCAAATTTTTCTCAATTTGCCTTCATTTTTAATTTGTATGTTTGGAATTATCGTGAGTTATGAACATGTTGAAGAGTGAAGTGTTCGACCTCTCTCAGCGGAAATTGAACGGAAGATGAGAAGGATGTCAACAGAAAATGAGCGGAATCCACAGGGGACTGCGGCGGAGCTTCACACTGCGAGTTGTCATGACACACTCACAAAAAAAAAAAAAGAAAAAAAAAGTAAGATAGGAAGAGAAATGAAAGTGGTAACCGATCACTTGACGAGTTTACTAGCATATTTACGCCTTGGGAAGAAAGTTCCGATACATTTGGTTTGGAGCGAAAGGAGGAGCGCACGCTGTTTAGTCTCGGCGGTTTTCAGCTTATTCTCAGGGCATCATCTGCATCTGAAGGAAGGAAGGCATGACATTCGCTCTCAGGAAACAATTGAGACTATCAATCACGTCGTAAAACGCTTCTGGCAGGAACATACTAAATAAAATATTGAAAAGCTTTTTTTTTTCATTGTAAGAGCATCAGCTCATTTCAATATAATATATCTCCTTATAGCACATCAGAGGGTGTTGATTAATTTCCTATAACAGCACAACTTTGAGACATAAATCACAGCGTTATATGAATGTGCTTGCGCTGATACGGTGTCATTTGTTTTATTCACAGGAATGTGTACAGTACAGCAGTTACAGGTGTGTGTAAACTTTTACAGTTTTATGGTGTTTGGTTAAGTTTTCTTTTTGTGTTTTTTGACTGTGAGGTTCCACTGCATCCTAAAAATATTGAAGAACACAGCAAGAACGAAGTCAAAATATGTGCATTTATCAAGTCCATACTGCTTTCTAGCCGCATCCCTGTCAGGTTCTCAATCCGTCTTATCCTGTGCAGGGTCGCAGGGGGCCTGGAGCCAATTACAGTGGGGTGTGGTACACCCTGGATGAGGTACAGAACCCAGACCATGTGCACACACACTCAACACTATAAACTATGGACAATTTGGAGACACTAATCAGCCTAAAACACACCTGGATTGTTGGAGGAAACCAGAGTATCACAAGGAAACCTACCAAGCACAGGGACAAAACATGAACAAACTCCACACACACAAACCACAGCAGAGATCTAAGCCTTAAGCTGCCACACCATCCAATTAACGAATGTAAATCTTAAAAAAAAAAAAAAAAGCCACATTTACCCTGTGAACCAGGTAAATAACTCATTCTAATTCATTATCTGGGTCTGACCTTTCTCTCTACAGCTGCTGGCTCTCAGGTTCACTCTCCATGCTTCATAACTCAACACACCATGAAAAGAAGGAAAAAAAAAGGAAGTAAATTATGATGCATGTGAATTATTATGAGTTACTGCAAAAATAGCAGAGAAACCATAATGTACATGAAATGTGAAACGTGTATCGTTTAGTAAAGTTAATCTGAGCTTTGTTAATGCAACTTTTTGTTGAGTATTTTGTCAAATAACCTCAAAAGTAATAAATAAATAAATTCTGTATTAGAATTGCGCATCACCTTCTGGTCAATGTAATTTTATTATTGTTAGGGTTAAAATTTGATGAATGTCAGTCAATCACACATTTTGTGTTTTGGTTTATTCACGAGAAAAAAAGGGTCCTTAGTCGAATGCCCTGAGCACATACACATGTCATGTACACCGGTTACTAAACCATAATATCCGCTACTACACCAAAGGGCATGATCCATGTGCATGTTCTAAAGAAATACAAGGAAAGAGGGGAAGCTTTATAGAGGAAGAACTCAAAGAGATGAGGAAGCCTATAAAAAAATAAATGAAAGGAAAAACATTAACACATAACATATTATACATGACTTACGGCTGTATGTTCTATTTTACTTGATATTTTATTCAGATGAATTCTTATTAATATAAATAAAATAATTATTATAATTTCGAGGCAATCGCTACTCATACGGTAGTAATTGCAGTAATTGTAATGAGTGTAATCCATAATTATGTGGCCTCATTTACAAATAATTATAAGCAAATCTTCTGCAAGTGAATAAATAAATCTCCGCTACCACGTTTGGTGAGCATCCGGATGCTGAGAGTGAACATGTGTCTTTATACAGTGAGGTTTTAAAAAGAGGTTTCTGCTGGAACCAGCGGGAGAAACCGGGGTTGGGAGTCTGTGCCTCTGATTCTCTCTGTCTCTCTCTTTCACTCACTTAAAAACTATTACTGAGAGCTCTTGGATTTATGTAATGTTTCTGACATGGCTGTATTTTTAAGAAGATCAGTGCTTTTGATAATTTTCACTATTCCAATCTTTTGACTGAGGACGATGGGGACAATTGGGTGCTGCTGTTGGGTATTTCATGCAAGTACTAAACTAAAGCTGGTCTTAGCTGGCCAATCACCATCCAGTAAGGAATTGGACGAGGATGTCGAGTATCAGGTCAGCTGCACTGTATAGTCATTGAACCACTTCTGGGAGACTAGCATCTTTTCAGTTTCCAAAAACATTCATGTTTCTGTTTTTATTAATTATGCCGAGGACATAAGAATATCATCAGTCTTTTGAGATTTATCAGAATATGTGTTTAATATAAAGTTTGCTTTATAGACCAAACATGTTCATGTTCAACTTGGCATGTTCAAGTAGTGGGATGTTTAAATTTAGCTGGGAATCTAAGGTGGGAAAAAGAGGGGTCAATGATTTTAGGGGGAACAGAAGAAACCAAACTTTGATTGGTACCTCAGATGAGACTCAGCTTCTTATAATTTGATTGCTTTCACTCTCCAGTACGGATAAATGTGCTACAACCACATGCAGGACTTGTACTAAGAGCAATTGTGACTTTTTTATTATTATTTTGGGTTGAGCCAACACTGGGTTCAATCAGCCATATTGTACCTTCCACAGGGGACCCAGGAATGGCCCCTGAAAGAGGAACTGGGCCTAGTGGATATCAGGTTCAGAATAATGAACTTTTTTATTTACAAAACACTTAGAGACTGCTCTAAAACAAGTCTATCACTGGGGAACAAACTGGGAGCTCATTATTGAGGAGAGCTGCTGGAATAGGGTTTGAAAAGCATCTGTTTCTAATAAAACTTCAAGAAGCTGAGCTTGTGGATCTCACACATTTTAATTGGCCAGTGTTTGAGTAATGGAAGGATTTCTTGACATCGTGGATATACATTATCTCACAAAAGTGAGTACACCCCTTACATTTTAGCAATCACTTTTTGTATATGTTCTTAGGGGACAATACTATAGAAATAAAACTTGGATATACTTTAGAGTAGTCAATGTGCAGTTTGTATAGCAGTACAGATTCACTGTCCTCTAACAATAACTCAACATGCAGACTTTATTGTATAAAGAACTGCCAACAAAAATCAATACACCTGTGAACATGTCAAAACTATGTCCAAAGTGTCGGTATTCTGTGTGAGCACAGTTGTTATCTATCATGGCCTTAATCCTCCTGGACATGGACTTCACCAGAGCTGCACATGTTGTTGTTGGGATCCTCTTCCACTCCTCCATAATGATATCATGGAGCTGCTGGATGTCAGACACATCTCGCTTCACCATTTTCCGCTTGAGGACGCCCCACAGATGCTCAATAGGGTTCAGGTCTGGAGATAATTCGGTCACTGACAAACCCATGTTTGGACGTGATGAATAGGACATGTGAATTTGCATGGGTATAGATGTACAGCTGTTATCACTTAGGGTGTACTTACTTTTGTTGCCAGCTATTTTGACAATAATGTCTGTATGTTGAGTTATTTTCAGAGGACAGTAAATCTATACTGTTATACAAGCTGCACATCAACTACTCTAAAATATATGCAAGTTTCGTTTCTATAGCACTGTCTCTTAAGAAGATATACTAAAATATCTGTTGAAATTAGAGGGGTGTACTCACTTTTATGAGTGGGTGTATATCAAAATAGAACCAAAACCATCACACAGATATGAACCCAAACTCAAAAATCCTTGCACATAAACATTGAGTTTGTGCAGATTTTGCTGATGTAACAGCCTCCAGTCTTTTGGGAAGGCTTTCCACTAGATCTCGGAGTGTACCTGTCGAGATTTGTGTTTATTCATGTACAAGGTCAGGCTCTAATGTCCAGCGAGGAGGCCTGGTGTGGAGTCAGCACTTTAGTTTATCCCATAGGCAGGCTGAGGTCAGAGCTTGGGCCACTGGAGTTCGTCCAAATCAACCTTGGGAAAATGTGTCTATGTGAAGCTCGATCTGTGCACCAGGGCATTGTGATGCTAGAACAGGAGTAGGTCTCTCCGCTCCTTTGAGATGAAATCTTATTCTGCAGCATGTAAAGTTATTCTCGGTAATTGTGTGTTTAGAACTTTGTAGTAACAGTTTGAGAAAAAACACCATATGGTGTAATAATCATGTTCACATATTTTTGGCCATACTGTGTATCTGGCAGACCTGCTGGGACGTGGCTAGTGGAGGATTTTTAAATAACTTTTCCATCATAAAAGCTTTTCTTGTTGGCTAATTTGCATTTGTGTCTTTTACATTTTGTAAAAGCCGTGGGTGGAAGGACCTGGTTCACATCAGGGCATCTTTTAAACCTGTTCGCACTGGAGACACGGTGCTGTCAGGAGACTATCGACTTTTCCTAAATAACCGATGTCCATGTGCATAATGGACAGCCGGACTTCGTTAGAACTTTCTAGCTCTGAATGTCAAGCCGAACTGGAGGAATGGACGAGGACAAGCAGTCTGTGCTTTACTACTCCAGATCCTAGTCCTTTTAAATCAACTGGGATAAAAGCTCTGTGGAAAGGTGTGCCATGCATACATTTTAGAGGGAGTACCATCAAGTTTTTTGGCACTGACTCTTCCTCTAAAGGCTGCTGGCAGTCCCTGTATAAGCGTCTACTTAACAAAACTGACAGTTGACCTTCAATGGAGGAGATTATACAAAACAAGAGCCATGGAACGACATCGGGTGCATCTCCATCCTTATGTCTCTGGAAACAGCATGAGAACTCTTGTAACCAGGCAAAGGAGGTATGATATGTAAGGTCAGGAGTGGGCCAGGTCATACATTAAAAACTAAACTTAAAGTTTCATTTACATTTTAAATTACATTTAAAATTAGTCCAAAAAGACCTTTCTTTCTAGCTGTATATCAGACATTCAGGCTTTTGCTCTCTTTGTAATGCAAATAACAAATTCTAAAGACTGTCAGTTATTTACAGAATTTTAGTTTGAACATTGAAATCATTTTTAAGCAGTGGTTTTCTAACCTGCATGGCCCAGCATGAATTTTGTTTTCCTTCACAGAGTTGAAAAGTACATGTTTGAATATTTCGGAACTTTTTTTATAAAGCAAAAAATAATGATACAATCACAACCGCATTAATTATTTAGTCATCTGTTGGACCAGCAAACATTGATATCATTGATGTTAGGTTAACATTAGCCAGAGAATTAGAGTTAATTTGCATCACCGGGAAACGGAGTATGGAGAAACACTAACGTAAATAGAATGAAAAAAAAAAAAAACTAATTCTGAATGTAATCGAGACGTCTTCATGAGTTCCTGAGACATTAATGAAGTTGTCTTTCTACAAAAGTCTTCTAATTTATGGTTACGTTCACATTAACAGCCTAAAACAACTGACACAAATCAGATTTTTTTTACCCTAATGTGACACTGATCTTATTGTTTAAGGCTGTCTGAAAGCACAAATCTGATGTGTGGCAGATCGGAGTGCCTTTCATATGTGGTCCTAGATCGGATACATATCTGATACTTGGTCATGTGACATGAGTACGGGTAGATCAGAATTCATGTAAGCTTTTTGCTTCTGCATGTGCGCAGTGCGCCTGCTAACATCATCAGTCAGCTCTAGCAGCGCAGGGATTTCATATCAGTGCTAGCAACAGCTGCTAAAACAGCTAAAGCAATCTGATTTTTTTCTTCTAGACCTTGATAAATACAGCCGACTAACTGCTCGCTGTCCTCCAGAGCAAAACCCCAAACATGGTTTTGCTAAAATTGCATCCATAGTTTGAACCAAATTGGTAAATTAACCCAGATGGCGCGAGCAAAGACGTACTGTATTGATGTGCACATGCGTGTCGTTTCAGAGGACAGATGTGTTCACATCAGAGTCAGAAAAAGTCAATTAAACCGCCAGGACATCCAAATCCGATCTGACCAAAACATCAGAATCAAACAATGTGGCTTGTAATGTGAATGTAACATAACATGTCGTACCTCATACATGTCATTTAAAGGTAAGATGTTATGGGTTCTCTCTCCCATGTAAAGTTTGGAGATCTGAGGTCACATCACAAAACGTCTAAAATTCAGGCCAACACAGGTCGATGAATAGACTGGTCTGGTCTGGCCTAGACGTCTGCTGATGTGGAGTGTTTATTAGTCTGGGTGTAGGCTGATGTTTTGGTTTGAAATGAAGTCCTTGCGCAGTGCAGTCGACTGTTCCTCACCTTGGACGGTTTTCATCATTAGGTGATGTTTTGATGTGTTTTTCTCTCACTTCTTCATCTTCTGCACAGAAGAAAAAAAGAGTATTTAGTCTAATAGTGTGATAATTAGTGTTTTCATTTTTGTATAATAATTACATTTGACACTATGAGGATTTTTAAGGATTTTTTAAAAGTTAAAATTCTCTATTTTCTATTCTTTGTCTCTCTCTTTCTCTCTCTGTCTCACTCTCTCTGTCTGTCTCTCTCTCGCTCATAATGGCGGTGGTTGCTGATGAGGCTTGTTACGATGCCCACTGGAGATCAGTGTGTCTTTTTAAGCGTTGCTTTAATCTGTTCTTGAGCTGCTGAGGAGGAGCGTTTTCCCTTCATTTCCATTCAAAAAGGAACACGCTGTTCTCTCTGTACCTGCTGAGAACCAGACTTTGAAGGTTCTTCCTCACCCACACACACACACCACTCTCTCTCACCCTCTACCCAGAATTCACGAATTCTAAAATAAAGAAGAGAGAGAGAGAGAAATTAAATTTGAGAAATTAAATATGTTTATTCTTTCTTGTATTTTAATATCTTTATACAGCATTTGTAACCCTACAGTATTCTCTTTCTTTCTTTCTCTGTTTTTTTTATTTCTGTGTCTCTTATTACTGTCATTTTTCCTCCATACTCAATCCTCTTATCCATCCTTACTCCATCCCCTTTCCTGGTTCTTTCTTTCAAGTCACCATTTCCACTCCTTTATTTTGCCTTCCTACTTTTACTTTTATTATTCTCTCTCTCTCTTATTTCTTATTTTCTTTCCTCTTTCAGGTTTTTTCATTCTCCCAGTTTAATCTTCCTCCTTTTTATTCCACAGCAGTTGCATGCACACACACACACACACACACACACACATTTTTATCCTCATCCTCAGTGCACCGTAATGGAGTTGGAAAAGCATTTTGAGCCGAGCTGCTTATGAGAACAGACTACATATTGAGGATCCCTCTGTCCTCTATCATGGGTAATAAGGAAGCCATGTGGCAGCGAGGCCCTAAATCGGGCTTGGCGTCGGCCACTCACACATCTCCAGAGAGCGTCAGGCCTCCAGTCTGTCACACGACATCCAAGGCACAGCTAAAAGTGCAGTCATTATCCCAGAGAGGTCCGATTTCACCAGGAACCTGGAGTCGGTGGAGAAAAAATGCTAAGAACATGCTGATCTATCACTGTCACACACACACACACACACACACACACACACACACACTCAGAAAGAGAGAGAGAGAGAGACTCGCTTTTCTTTCTTTTCCAAGGAAATCGCTCTTAAAAAAAAAAAGGAATGAGATGTGCCTCCTGAATGAAATCCACGCTGACTCTAATTAGGTGTTACATTTGAATCTCTATTGATTGCATGTTTTTGCTTCTCACCACCACATCAGTGCGCTACATAAAAGCAGACAGATGTGGAAAATACACTCATGAAAGTGTACGGAAGGGGGTCGGAGTCATGCGGCGAGGGAGTATCGGTGCTTTTGTGCCGCTGGTGAGAGTGTCTGTTTATGTGCAAAGTGAAAGTATGTAGATTTAATCATAGCATTTCATGTAATGGGACGCCTGCGGCACCAGTAATTTCTGCTGAGAGTAGCGGCCGTATTGACAGCGTGCAGCCCTGATTACACTCCATTAAAGAAACTTAAGATTATCTTAATAGTAAACCGGTCACGTGACGCAGATTTCATCAAGAGCTTTTGCCCATTAGGACTTCAGAAAGTGCTGTTAAAACGGCATCTCCTCTATCTAAAGTGCGAGCAGAAGCCTCAGCTTTAATCTGTTCAATCGAGGTGCTCTGATTTTCATTAATGATTAAAACCGTGCCGGAAAACTTTGGCTGTGTGTTTCGATGAGCAGCTGTGGCTTGCTGGGTAAATCCTCCACGGATTTGTCTCTGCCACGGAGCAGGTGGGTAGTCCGTTAAGATGTTGTTTTAATTTGTTTTAGAAAGGAATTTCCTTCAAGTATGTGTGTGTTGTGCTGTTCCAGGAAAATAAACAACAACAGGCTGGCATGATGAATCAGAGTTACTGTAACCAGGATATATTTCTATAACTGGACCTGAGCTGCTCTCAGCTTCTCTTCCTTACACTCACTCGTTGGACATAGAATCTCTACATACAGTAGAAACATACGACAAACAACATAGAAACACCGTGTCGTTTTTGATTCCGTAACCATCCACCGTCAATGTGCTCTCACCACAGATACAATTATGTATTAAAATGAGCGCATTAATATTAATGCTGTTATATAAAATTAATCCAAACTTTCTGACCCATTAAAATCCATATCCTTTTTTTGCATAATATGCTAATATATACATGAAACCTATGCAGTCCAGTCATCTGCCAAGTGAGTCTGAGCGGGTGCAAAAGAGGAACGCGGAGATCATGGCCGTTCTGATTGTTGTTACTCAGTGCCGGCATGTAAATTCTGTCTCCGAGGACATAACCCGTGATCGTGCAGATGGTGTTCGGAACGTGTCTCGTGTCTTGTCAAGATCTACATTTCTCTACCTGGAGGCTTTGATCGATGAGGCAATTTGTGCAAGTTGTGTTGAGAGATACATCAGGAAAGAGACAGGCCCGGAGACACGTGATGCAGAAATCCCGGTTTTCGCTGTCACCCATCGGCAGGTCTCTGGATCTATTGTGAGTCTCAGAGGAGCTATAAGTGGCATAAATATGCAAAAAAGCCTAAAGCTGCAACTTTTCCCCTCTTCAACGCCAGGATGCAGAGGCACCTGACGAACTCCTTGATCTCACCTACAGTCATCCACTCCCAGCTTGGGAGAAATCCTAGATTTATGTATTACAGCTCTGGTTGCAATTTTCTTTAAACTCATTTGCTTGCCTGATCTCAGCCACCCGCTGAAACATTCTTCTTTTTTGGCATGTAATCTCTTTATGGGGCTACGTCTTTACCGAGGCAAATCCGAATAGGAGCCATGTGGAGCTGGGGCGTCCGGAAAATGTTATGATTTGAAATTCAACCATAGAACGGTTTATGCATTATGAATACGTACAGATGAAAGTGGACACCAGACACGCATGCATACAAATGAAGAACATAGCAGAGCTTGTATTTTTTTTTTTATGTATAATGGATGCTAGAGCATATTCATTTTATTTTAAAGTACATCATAACAGTAGAAGAGTAAAATACGTTTTGTTATAGTCGAACTAAAAAAAAAGTGTGGTTTATTTTCTTTACTTTTGCGGCAGCATGCATTGCACGGGTTGTTGCGCTGTTCGTCTCTGCAGTAAAGTAGATTTGGAAAGTATACAGTCACACTGGCTTTGGCAGACGAAAGAGGAAAAGCGAGGTAATGGGCCGTTAGGACTGTTTTGGTAAAGCGCAGAGTGTTACCGGAAAATAAGCAAATTAGGAAATAACTGTTGGTTCCCAAAGATGCTGGAAGAGTGCAGTGCTGAAACTTGCTTGTTGATGGTTTCTATCAAGTTTGCTCTGTGTTTGAATTGAACTCTGGTGCATTTACCCCCTGGGTGAAGGATGGATTATTTAGGAGTGTGTGAACACAGTTATCATGGTCAGGTGTTGACCAGAACAAACAGTCGAAGCAGCTGGTCTCAGGCTGCATGAGTTGTTTGATTGAAGATCAAACTGTTCGACCCTTATTTCAATAAATAACCGAAACATGGAAGAATTTTCAGTTTCACTCCTTTACACCCTGCTTGAACTGTTAACCAACTGCACCAAATTGAAAACGAACCAGAGATGTATGGACACACAGATACAACACATTGCTAAATGTTTGAGTGAGTATCTCCTTAACCCGAGTGATTTATAATGTTTTTGGAAAAACTGGGCAGTGAGGGTGCTTACCTACCCACAGGCTTTAATCCACTTAAGTTGAACTCTGGTTTGTTTTTCCTCTAGGTGTGGTTTGTTTCGTCTGGTGAAACACAGGAATTGCACCTGGGTGCAGACCAAAACACCGAGACCAAGACCCTGTGTGACCCTGTGTAAAAATCAACCAATGCTACAAGTTTACAAACTCATTAAGTAAATAGTTGAGAAACTACCTTAAGAAAACTAGATGAAAACAAAGGCTACCGCATGGGGTACTCCAAGGTTTCAGTGCACTCATGGAGATATGGAATACAGAATAACATGGCTGGGATTAGGGTTAGTTAGCTGAAAGTGCAAAAGCCAAAAAAATTGGAAAACAATTTAAAAGAATAAACAAGGTTTGACTTTTTCACCTTAGTTATCAGGAGCTGTGGTGGGATTGTGGTGAACAAGCCAGGTTAGGAATTAGTAATGGTTAAAATGGTGGGAAATGTGGGACATTTGGTGGAAATGTAACACCGATATAGGTTCTCTAGGTTCTTCCACTTCTTGTAAGTGAATTTGCTACTACTCTAGATGTGATTGAACGCCCTGTGATACGTTGGGTTCCTGAGATGGACTGGTGTCCCATACAGGGTGTAAAATGTTAAGGATTCAAAACAATGAATCTGGTGTCTGTTCTTATGACCTTCACTTCCCACTGACACCAAACAAGGCTGATCTTACTTTGATTTGAGAAACAAACAAAAAGGGTTGCAACAGTTCCAGTGTACTAATGAGGGGCTGTAGAGCCACCATGACCCTGACCAGGATAGAGTGGCTACTACTGATTTTTTTTAATGAGATTGCAGATGGACGATGCAATGAGCAGGGCTGGAAAAAAGTTGCTTTTGCAAAAGTCTTTCATTTATTTGTCCTTTATTGTATTTGAGTTGAAACATGGTTTAATTGTATTCTCCTGATAGTGGCCCACTGGTGTTTTTTTTTGGTCCACAGCCAACTTATTCTTTCCAAAACCTGGCCACTTGATATCTGTTCACATCTGCCAAAAGAACCGCCCTTTACAGAGAAGGGTAAATATTGTGGGATTCATTACGTATTCAGTACTAACTACTGCCTATTTGAAATGACACAAGAAAGGTAGAATTACATGGAATCTGCATAGACAGTTCTGGATGGAAAACAGTGAACAATTCACAATGATCTTCTCACCTGCCAACAAACCCAAATTTCATCTTCATGGCCATGAAACCCTCCTTCAAAAGCATCCATACCATTACTTACCACCATGTATACAATATGTACTGCGAATAAAAATGACACAAGAGCCATAGCTAATTGGATGAGAATATGTATTGAAGCGGACCAGAGTGAGAACCCAAAGCAGGGCTGAGCTCACAGCAGGACATAGGCATCTCCATAATTCAAAGACAGAAACACAGATAAACAAGGTCAAGAACAGAAGGGACTGCAAAGAAGGAACAGCATGAACACTGCTTAGTCTTTCCAAAACATGGTCACTTGACAAGGACAACATATCCCCGACAGCAACAGAGGAAACTTACAGACAGAAAGAAATGTCAGAATGCTATACGCTTATGTGGTACTTGTTTACCATGTTTTTGACTTATTATATTGCCATATTGCACCCACTGGTGCTCTGAGATTTGTTATAGATTTTAGCCATGGCATTTTAGAAATACTTTAATAAACAGACGCAGAATGAGCATCCAATCATTTCTAACTTACATTTTTATTTACAATGTCATAAAAACAAACGGAGACTGAAACATACAATAGTTGATAGAAGCTTATGGTGATAAAAACAATGATTTCCTAATATAATTTCATAGCACTTCTTTCTAATAGGGATGACATGGATGAAATGGTACACCCAGACAAAGAAATACTTAGAACAGTTTAGCTGTTGTTGTCTAATTACAGAAAACAGGTTCTTCCCACTCTTTTGGCCACATTAAAATGTGATATTTTGGTAAATTGGTGGCTCAGTGGTAGGTTTCTTGCCTGCGATGCAAAGACCTGGGTTCGATTCTCATCCAGTGTGCAAACCCCAGCTACTGGATGCAGTGCCGGGCCCAAGCCTGGATAATATTGGAGGGTTGCAGCAGGAAGGGCATCTGATCGGATGGTCCGCTGTGGCGACTCCTCGACGAGAGCAGCCAAAAGGCTAATGATAACATTTTGGTAAATTGCTGTTGTCTAGTATTTGGTTGTGGCACTCATTTTATTTATGCTAATTTACGAACAACATCATGCCCCCTAATGGTCCTGGGGTAAGCACGCAGCACAGTGAGCCCTGCTCTGCCTGTCAGTTGCATATTGATACTGTTTGAAGTAGTTTTTCCAACATTGTGTCCAACATTATTTCAATGTTATCTCATTGTCATGTAGTCAGCGTTTTTCTGAAGTCATTCTATCAAGTCATCCTAATTTTCAAAAACAACCTCATATCAGCATTGTCCCAACATCTGTAATGAGGCAAAGTCAAAATCCTAAAAACTTTTTTTGACAACCAAAAGATTTTGCTGGGATTAAAAACCTCTCCATCCGTTTTAAAACATTTACACTGGAGACTCCTTTCATGAATTATGTTTAATACAGATCTGAGTACAGAAAACTAATCAATATTAATACACATTTAATTTTTTAACATTGTTGAACCCCATTTTGTGGTGCGTCTGTTGAACACGTCGCTGTGAATGAGAATTCGAAACTTAAACTTTCTGCCGAATCAGAACTCAGAAATTTCACCATGCTGTTTTTGCGAAGAACATCGACAGAAATCTGATTTTTTGAAGGTATACCCACAGCTACGTTTCTAACTCTGCTGTGATTAGAGACAGAATGCAGATCGTGGTCTTGCCTTTGCAGATGTTTAACGTCAATCTCCGGTCATTTATTTCGAGTTTTCTTGATTACCTAAGAAATGTTTCGTGACTCACCCTGAAGCAGTTTGCTAAATGAAAGTGTGTTCCCTTGACAGGTCAAATCTCCCAGCCTCAATATTCTTTAATATCATCTTAACCACACCTGAATCATGAGCGAGCGTGTGTGGCCGTGTATTGATTGCACCGGTAAATGCTCGTAAGCTTTCAGCTCTGACTGACAAGGGATGGCAGGAGGAAGCATAATCAGCATAAAAACTCCGAAAGTCTCTTAAGTGAGATGCAGGGAGTCCAGCCGCGCTCTAACCCGAGACCTTTTATTGTGA
Organism: Heterobranchus longifilis; assembly: GCA_028570985.1. NCBI lineage: Eukaryota > Metazoa > Chordata > Actinopteri > Siluriformes > Clariidae > Heterobranchus > Heterobranchus longifilis. The sequence goes on from JAOVVB010000037.1 coordinate 1,329,261, forward strand.
TTACAAAAGGGAAAAGGGAGTTGCAGCTGTCAAATATGCTTATCGTGTTCATATATTACTGAATTACCGTAAGTAAACATTGCTACACTCGGCTCCTTATTAGGATGCAATCAGCTAAAACAAAGTTCTGTTTTATTCATAGTAGATCCTTTTTTTTTCCTTACAACAGTTTCAGTAAGATTAAAAGAAAAAAAGGAGTTGAAGAATACGCAAACACTTTAAGTGCATTTTTAATAGCGTTGTTCTTCAGTTACAGTGATTGACTGCAGCGGGGGCTCATCTATCAAACCCAGAATAATACTGTATGGGCTGGAACAATAAAAGAACGAACGTTCAATGAACTTTTTTACAGGGGAAGAACTTTTACAGCCTGGAGCTTAAAGCTCTGTCCTACACTCTTAAGTGTTGTTTAATTAAAGGTCTTACAAAACATGGTTCACCTTGAATCCCTTGTTAATATGGAGACACTGCAGGAACATTTTGTATTTCTCATCCATTTGAATAGAAACCTGGTGCGGTTTTTATTATCCATGAGCTTCTTTATGAAGGTAAGAACACATCAATCACACAACCAAAGTGATTGAAAACAACAGGTTTTTGTTGTAGTTGGTAAGTCTATGTCGTAATTGGTTCTCACACACAGTGCGAAGTTCATCTGATTACTGATCAAGCACACCTGGACTCACAGTATACAAGGATTATCAGGTCTCCTGCCTATTGCGAAGTCCTGTATGCGCTCTGGGTATTAGAGGGCTCAGGTCATTATGTGGACAGTAGTCCCACCCATCAGTTTTGGGGCCACCCCTTTCCAGTGATCTTCTGGGTGTGGCAAAAAATCAGGCATGTACAATTAAATCCTATAAACACAAATATCACTTAAAGTTACAGTTTTACAGTAAAAAAAAAGTGTGCTTAGTTTAACAACTTATGAATACATAACAAGAACCAGTCATTAGTGGGGACCAAATTTGGATACACAGAAAATTTACTGGTTTTCATAATTCTGTGGGGACATCGCTAAATAGGTAACTTGCATACAAACATATATGGTATATTACATAAGATCAAGGGGACATAGGTTTAAAAAACATCAAACTGTGCATTTAACTTTTATAATTTACACAAAATTGAAAACTAAGCAAGTCAAACATTTAAAAAACTGTGTAAAGTACATGGTTCTTATGGGTTTAAGCTCCTTATGACTAAAGAATTGTTTCTTAACTCTGGTTATACATAGAACTGACAGCCACACTTTCATTCATACCTTTATTTTCAAAGAATGCAGAGATTAACGGAAATGCCTTTGTCCATCATTTTGTTGTAGCTTTCTATTTCTTTTAGAATAGCCATTTAAGAAACCCAAGAACTTTAAATAGAAAAGAAAAGAGAGTATAAAATGTAGAACTCATTGATATTCTTTCGAGTTAAAAATACACAGCAGGCGGTACAGCAGGGTGTCTAAGATGACAGTGCATGTAAACTAGCCAATGTTAAGATAATTATAAGATAAATAAAATTTAAGGCAAAACTGCAACACCACATGAGCTTACTAAAGAAAGCCTGAACAAGGCCACCTCAAAAATATCGAGAGGATATATTTCTAGGAAATACAGTGGAACCTTGTATTACGAGCATTATTTGTTCCATTCGTTCTGTGTGTGTGTGTGTGTGAGAATCTAAAGTAAGCTCCCCTATTCCACTTCTTGTCTTACACAGTTACCCTTCCTCCACTCTTTTCACACACACACACACACACACACACACACAACGGAAATACTGTTTTATCGGAAAAATAAACAAGAAATCTCTAATGACACTCGATTGAGCGACACACTAACGGAATCACTGTTGTAAAGTAAAAATAAAACAAATTAACCTGCACTTTACCTTTGAAAAAAATCGCGACAGAGAAGTGTTTCTGTGTAGAGCAGAGAGAAAGAGTGTGTGTGTGTGTGTGTGTGTGTGTGTGTGTGAAGGCAAAAGTAGGAAAGGCGCAGGCATGGATGCAGAGGGTTGTTTTAAACAAAAGAGTCTTTTAATAATACAATAACACAAAACATGAACAATAAAGAAACAAAACAAACAAAGAAACAAACTCAAACTATAACTAAAAGCATAGAGCGAAACAGGCTCCAGGGCGAAACAGCGGGTCCAGGGCGAAACACCGGCTCTGTAGCTTTACACACATGACATAGGCTCTGTAGCTTTACACACATGACATAGGCTCTGTAGCATTACATAGGCTCTGTATCTCTAGGCAAGAGGTTCAGAGCGAGACCAGAGGCCCAGAGCGCACAAACAAACAATGTATGGAGCTGAAATAAGACAAGACGGAACCACAGACATAATAAGGCTGGTGACAGGACAAGACTAGAGACGGGACGAGACCAGAGATGGGACGGGACGAGACTAAACTAGAGACAGAAAGGGAGAGCAGATGACGGAACAGGTTAGTAGCCAAAGGCACCCAGATCCGAACCTACCCCTAGTTACACATACAGTACACCCAGCTAAGCATGGCAATCAGCTAAACCTGGCAATTAGCCAAATCTACCAAAATAATAAAACATATAATTAGCTAAACATACAAATAGCTAAACATACAGGGATACCTCAACATTAGGGACACAAACTAACAATACTTACATAAAACTTGTTACTAACACAATCGATATGGAATCAGCTCCACACACACTAAAACATAACAATCATACTTATGACCTCTACATTAGAGCCTTGGAACTTACGCTTAAAGAGTAAAACAGAATCAAAGTACACAACAAAAACGAACAAAAATACAAACCAAAATGCCCACATAAGTGACAGTGAATACAAACAATGCTCGACCCAGTTTCCCAGACTAAACTATTTATAGAAGATCTAATGAGCTACCCCGGTTCAGGTGAGCCCGCGCATCACCTGGCCGAGGTGCCTTCTGGGAAATTGAGTCTGCAACCAAAAACTACAAAAAACAAACAGTGCCCTCTAGTGGCAAACCCTCACAGTACCCCCCCCCCTTAAAAACACTCCTCGGGAGCGTTAACAGAGGTTCTGGGCACTCTTCCTAAAGTCCCGGGTTCTTCCCCCCGACTTGCGACGTCGATGAGCTGGCTCCCTGAGCAGCGTGGGAGGGAGAGTCCGAACTGCCACAGAAGGTGAGCGGCGGCGGCAGCAGCAGCCTGCCTTCGAAGCCGGTCACCGAAGGTTGCTTGGGCTTGTACTCGGGGTTGAGCAGCTGTGGACGCACAACGACATCGAGGCCGAGTGACGGAGGCAGCCCTGGATCTCTTGTGTAGGCCAGGCGGATGCAGCACTGGGACTTCCTCACTCCGGGCAGCCGATGCAGCACTGGGACTTCCTCACTCCGGGCAGCCGATGCAGCACTGGATCCTCCCTAGAACCCGGGTGAAAACGGAAGCACGCTCTGATTCTGCCCTCCAAGTTGGGTGGTGGAGGTTTGACGTGGTTGCCTTGAAGCCTGGTGGCTGCTGGCGCCACTAGCGAGCGTGATGAGGGTTTTCTCTGGGCTGTCTGGAGACTTGGAGCCTCTCCCTGAGGCTCTCGGACGAAGGTGGAGCCTCTCCCTGAGGCTCTTGGACGACGTCGGACCTTCCCTGTTCTGCCGTGGGGCAAGCTGCTTATCCACTGTCAGTTTGCCCCAGCGTTAAGGTCCCATCCCCCTCTGCTATGCCCTTGGTAATGGTCGAGTATTCTAGAAGTAAGATTCTAGATCACACTGTAACTTTAGATGCCCTTTCTGTTCCATCAAGTGCAACAGTAAAAGACCTTGGTGTGATTATAGATTCCAGCCTTTCATTTGAAGCTCATG
>JAOVVB010000037.1:1333189-1343900 GCA_028570985.1 Heterobranchus longifilis
ATTCCAAAATTTGGTAAAAGCATGATGTTAGTATACTTTTTATATATTAACTGATGGTACAACTTTTTGTTAGTATAATTGCAGTGTCCTATCGAAGATTTCAATATATTTGTAATACGCTAAAGTGTTTTTGTTTTTTTTTCCACTGAGGCTCAGGAACCGTGCTGCCTAACTATGACTATAAAGAGTGAAAAAGAACAATGTGCTCTTCTTCAATGAGTTAAAAAAATGTTGTTTTGATTGATGTAGTGTAAGAAATATAATCCACATCAAGGCAGTAACAGTAACCCTGCATCCTGTTTTATACTTTATTCCTACAGTATAATGGACTCCCGCTTCCAGACCTGATGTAGGATTTAAAATTAAACTGCCTTTAAATGTCTTTATCCATCCAAAACGGTACAGTTTTCAGGAAGCATCATTATTATTCATGGAATCTTTAATATGGAGTAAAATCAGGACGTTGGCAGCGGATTTGCATTTCTAATATAAAGTACATCGAGTTTCCAGGCCTTGCTTGAGCTGTGACATTGAACAATGTTCTATTTCCTTTGCTCGATATCTTAAGTGAGGGGTTGAGAGGGGCACTGGTCTATTAGATTGTGCACTCCAGTTAACCTTCATTACGCCACTGGTGCTATGATTTCATTTGCAATTCGTCTTTTGAGAAAATGTCTTCGAAATCAACCCGAGGTCACTCCGGCTTTGAGTAATCAACCGCAACGGCTTTTATATATTTATATATATCCAAGTTTCTGTTTCATGTCCTCATGTGGAAAAAAGTATGCTGGTAGTTTTGCCGATCCTGGTTTTTTTTTTTTTTTTTTTTTTGTTAAAAGTAGATAATTGCGCATAGGCAACAATTAGCGTTTGATGATTTGCCCTTTTTCTGCTGAAGGTTTTAATTATGGTAAAAGATTTATCCATGCGTTCTTTTTCTTTAAGATTGTTTTGGACAGGTAATCACTTCTATTCTTCCACACGCAGCTCAGTGTCGACCCAGATCTCTGCCACGTGTCGTATCATCATGTTGTTTTGTCTTTTCCCAACCTTCTGTCTTTTCTACCTGCTCTCTCCGGCTCTTATTGCGTTCGCAGCTTCCAGGTTTGAAAATCACGCAAAACGCCGCTGCGAGCTGTTTGTGTTTCTGCTTTGGCTGAACACTTCCCAAAGGTCAGACTAGACACGGTGTTGAAAAAACTATTTATTTATTGTTCCAACCTGGTCTCAGCTGAAGAGAGGCACTAAGGCCAAAGCTCCTCTGGTGTTTGTGTATTTTTTTGTGTATGTGTATTCTTTTAAATAATTTAAATTTCTGGTCTGGCCTAGAACAGGAGGTGCAGCCAAAAATACTACCGTTTACAAAATAAAGGAACGCACTAGAACCAAATTAAACTGGGTATTGGTGCACGGTCATGACATCAGATGATGATAACGGGTTAATAAGAATCCAGGATCATGTCACATTTCATCCGGTGATATTTATTCAGTTTCAAATTTGTAAATATTCATTAATTGCATATGCAATGTTTATTTGTTAATTTGGTCAAACTAACTAGATGGGGTGCCAATAGTTTCCCCCTTGTGATTGGTTAAAGTGTGTAGAGTATGTGTTATTTTTATAATTTTGACATATTTCTTGACCAAATGCTTACAAATTGGATATACTGTAATAATTGATGAGTGTTTGGTTGGATCATTCTGGTGTATAATATTTTTTGACATTTTATGAACTTCTTATACTATTTTATCAAGGAATGTCATGTGTCATCAACCCCTCCCCTCAGAACTCCACCCCAGAAAATGGTAAATATCTATTTCTTTTGGCACTTTACCTTAGTTTACTTTACCTCTGTCTCATTTCTCGAATCGTCTAACGTACGTTTCTCGAGCGCAATCAGGCGTGTGCACCGTGACAGACGGTGATCATCAGGGGTTTCAGACTGAGTAAGAGCTCAGAGAGTGAGGAGATTCTGTGTAAGACCAATCAGAGTTCCCCAGTAGGATCTTCCCATCATCACAGGCCCATTTGAGAAGTTCATCAGTGGAAGCATTAATCCTGGTAATTTCAGTCCCGCTGTTCTTTGGCTGTCAGGCGCGTCAGGCCACATCGGAGAACAGCACTAAAGCGGCGAGGAAGCCTCGTGCCGTTCTCCGATAATTAGACTGCCATGTGTTCGTCCCTACAAGGTAAAACGGCTCTTGTTAAATGAAGAGTTGTCACAATTTAATTGTCTCCGCTGAGACTCACAGGGAAAAGGGAAAGGGGGCGAGACGTAATCCTGCAAACATGGCCTAAATCATGAGAAAGCAAAAGCTGAAAAATGACTTGAGATTCTGGATCGCATCAGCGCATCATTTTCTGTTGGAGGACACCGCAGCTTCGTGGCAGTTTGGATTAAAAAGAGAGCAGCTATTTTAGAAGTGATCTCTCTCTCTCTCATGTCATTCTGGGACACTGTTGAGTTTAGGGAGGAAAAAATCAATTTATGTTTACTTGGTTTTCAGCCGGACATATTGATCTTATGGCTAGATTAAAACGGCAGCGCTTTTTTAAAACCCACCTTAAAGTCACAGTCGGGGATTTCAGAACAACAAAGTGGCATCCCAAGCAATTTCAATCTTGCGAAGGAGGCAGCTGGGGGCCATCCCGCTCCTCTAAACCCAACCCGATCTTTCCGCACTTACCACTGAGAGGTGTTTTGCTGGATTTCAAGAAAGCAAATAATAAAAGGAAACTCTAAGCGCTACACTAAACACTTGCCTTTAAAGATACACAGGCTTCAGTTCTTCTGTAACCCCATGCTGCTAAAGCAATAACCATCCTCAGCTGTTGAACTACTCGAGCTGCACTGATGAGTTTTCTATAGCAGCAGTTCTGACAGTAGAAACTCCAAATCATATATATGTCAGGTCGATATAGATGCTCCTGTTGTATTGCATTATCGCATCTTTATCGGTAGTTTATTCAGTAACGTTTGCTGTGGATGCTCCATGGAAACGAAATAGACGTGAGCGCATGGATGTTGGAACTATTTTTGAGAGTGGGTGCTAGCATAATTTGACAGCTCATGCTAGCTAAAACAGCCTTTGGCACACTTTATTATTATTTTTTTATCTTTAACAACAGTTAGGGGTGGCATGGTGGTGTAGTGGTTAGCACTGTGGCCTCGAACCTCCAGGGTTGAGGGTTCGATTCCTGTGTTGGGTCTGTGCACATGGAGTTCTCCCCGTACTAGAGTTGTTTCCTCCGGGTACTCTGGTTTCCTCTAAAGACATAGATATTAGACTAATTGGCATTCTTGTAGTGTATGCATGTGTAGATTGGCATCCTGTACCCCTAGGGTTTGAGTTAGCCTGCCTCATGCGCAACGTCTCCTGGGATCGGCTCCAATCAACTTTACATGGGAATGAAGAAAGAGCAGAGATTGAAGAAACAAAATCAGAATACACAAACATAAAAACACAATCTGGCATTTTCAAGAACATTTAGTTTACTGTTGTATAAAAGAGATAGTTAAAGGAGTTACCTATGTTACAGTACATGTCTAACAATACTGTATTATGCCATATTATTAATATTTTATGGACAGGCTAATATGAATACTACATTTGAGCTATGTATGGAAATGTGTGTTAAGTGTTTATGAAAAATAGTCTCCAGTTTCAGCACTTTGTAACAGAGATAAAGCTGCAACTTTAGGATTTCTGCCCTGCCTCATGCTTTGTGGTTTGTTTGAGAAATGACAGGGTGTTATTTACCTCACGTACAGCATGTACAGTATGTGAGAGCACTGAACTGATTTAATGTACCTTAAATGGTTCAGCACTGTAACCTGGAACCCTAACGGTTAGGGATTTAAATCCTGTGTCCGGTCTGCGTCCGAGGAGTTTGTATGTTCTTCCTGTGCTGGTTTCCCCTTAGAGTCAAAAGAAATGAGGTGTAAGCTGATTCTCATTTCCAAATTGTGTGTGTGTGTGTGTGTGTGTGTGTATGCCCTGTGATAGGTTGGCACCCCATCTGTGGTGTCTCCTGCTATGGGCTTTGAATAAATGATTGATTGAAATCATGTTTGAAAGTGCTGTTACAGGAAGATATCTCCCCCTATAAAAGCAGAACAGTCTGTGTTATGACCATGAAGCAGTTTCAGGTAGCAGGTTTCAAAACGTGAATATCAGATAGAAATAAAAAAAGACTAAAACAAAATATGAACAGTCAGTTTTTGTCCATTTTTTAAAGGGATTATTCTGAATTAAGCCAGATATACGGTATATGTTGTATTTTGTATTAACTCAGTCTGGTGTTACAATGACCTTGAGTCCTTTGTAGAATGACTAAAGGATGCTCAGGAACACAAATAGATTTCTGTACTGTTTACGCGTGGGGTCTGTGAGGTCTCGGCCTCCGTCTCTGACAGCCTCCATTACACTGAATTGTACTAATACCATGTGCTCAAAATGGCTTCTTTATGCTGCTAAATGATAATGGGTATTTTAGACTCATTTACTGCAAAATGGATCGGCGAGACCCAGAGTGACCACTTGTTGGACTTCAGAGGCTGGCCTCGAGCAAATCCACTGGAGTAAGAGATAAAACACGGTGATTATTATTGGGAGCTCTCCTCGGGAGACGGCGTCCTTAATGAAGTTAAAATCTTTAAAAGGCTAAAAAGAAAGAAAGAATGGTTTTACAAACCATATCTTTACTTTTTTTTATTTTTAAGCAGAGTCCAGGATTTTTCGATTAAACGAGGTGCTTGGCCGAGTGGAAAACTAGCTGAAATTGTTTAGGGGAGTGACAGCAACAGGAAAGCAGAAGTGATGCCAAATTCTGCATACAAAAAAAAATCCACATGCATAAATAGTCTAGTGCTTTTAATTAGCCAGTAACAGTGGCTGTTCCAGTAACAGTGGTGTGCAGCCTACACTTTTATAATGATTATAAAGTTTATAAAGCCAAAAAGATGTGATATCAACCTGTTAGACAGAAATGTTTGGTGATACAGTATTAGTGTTGGAGATAAGAAATACAGTGGTTTAATCTCCTAATTATAGCCACAAATCTATGATAAATTAGGTTACCTTTAGATGGGATCTGGGATTAAAAGTAAACATGTTTCTTCCAAAGACAGCTACTACAACCAAATAAATGATCTTTTTTTTAGATTTATGCGTCATTAATGATCTTCTCTATATATTCCACGATATCTGTGGACTGATCTATTTTATATAATATGTAATAAATATCTATTGTCTGATATTATATTGTCTGATAACCATGGTCTGATCTACTCTATAAAAGTTATCTGTAGTCTGATCGATGATATCTAGTATATGATATCAGTGTGTTAGTTGCTAACAGTTTGCTGTTGTTTAAACCTCCTGACAGTTTCACACATAACACATCTTAAAATGCCCACAGTGTGTGTGTGTGTGTTAATTCCCCAGGTAAAACCTTAACCTATCTTTATTTTGCTTTTATTTTGCCATTTCAGTGTTTATGTAAATGAACTACCGCTGAGCCACGCCCCTCCAGAGAACAGCAGAGCAGAGCTGTTCAGATGCATCTCTAGTGTGTGTGTAAAACAAACAAACAAACAAAAAAGACACTCCCTGTAAGAAGAGCCCCACCCCTTGCGTGTCTCCACCTCCTATTTGTTTTTTGTGTGTGTGTGTCATCTACTGGTTAAAAACTTTCCTGCCTGCTCCTTATGTTGAAATCATTTCACTTTAACTTATTTTGCTATGAATTTACATTCCCTGGCTCTGCTCATGTGTGATATCATCATGGACACTCAATCAAATAATAGACGTGAGATCTGCTCTTATTACGAAGCCCAGTTGCTCACTCCCAGCCTCGTCCTGCACACACTCGGCCTCTCTCATATTTAACGACATGCTACATACTTTCTACAAATTCAGGTAATTATACTACGTCCTTTCTCTTCACCATTTATTCAGCTCATACTGACTCACAATGGATCTTTTTACAAGCCATTGGATTATTCTTTATTATATTACAGCCAAATTAATGCTACTGATTTTTTTTCAGCTCTCAAGAAAGAACAAGAACATTTTTACATACTTACCCATGATTCAAATGCCGTACTGCCTTGTCAAATCCAATACGGCGAGCTAATTAGGTTTTAGCGTTTCAGGCAAATGTGCAAAAGTGGGTTTAATTGAAGACAAAAAAAGCCACTTTTTTGTCACTTTTTTGCCATAAGGCCGCTGATTCAAAGAAATCACTGAAACGTGTTGTCTTATTTATCTGTGTTTCAGCTGACAGTGTTTGGAGACTCGGATATGCAATTTACCGCTCAAATCCGGCAGACAGTAATGTGTAGCTTTGCCGGTCCCTAAGCATTCTCGGCAGGCGTTCAGTCCCTCTTGTGACTAGTGAGTGACTTGATAAGGAGAATAAAAATAACAGACTAAAGCAAGCAAATGGGAAAAGAGTTTGTAAAACACTTCCTTTATCTGATGTGAATGAGGATCAGAATGGAGGGCGGCACGAATGTCAGCATCGTCGTGTTGATATTTTGAGAACTTCACTTCAGGACGGTTTTTCTGTTTCTTTCTGTTTTTTGCGTGGGTGGTTTTTAACTCTTCCTCTTGTTATGAATGTATAACTATTGACATACTGGTGGACGAGCTTTCTTAGCGCTGTGGAGTTGATTGTTTTCTATAACACATTATGGCACATCGCCGAGCTAGCAGTGATCAGCCATAACATTAAAACACAAAACACTTTGCCCAGTAGTGGAGGTTCCTCTTGTGCCACTGGGACAGCTCTGGCCCTTTGGTGCATGACTCCACAAGACCTCTGGGGGTGCGCTGTGTTATCTGGCACCAGGATGTTGTCAGCGAATCCTGTATAATGAAAGTATTCATGATCTTATTAATTGAGATATACTAGCACTAAGGCTTATTTTCTTCAGATGGAGTGTTGCTTCAGGTCAACCCTTTAATCGTATGACTGGGCTAGTACCAATCCAGCTATCATGACACAATCATATTATAAAATGGACCTAAAGAGGACAGTACCAGATAAAAAATAAGTACTTCATACTTCTGTAAATTTAGAAGTCCTTCAACTTTCAATTCTACTTTTAGACTTTCGACTTTTTTTCTTACCTTTTTTCCCCACAAAGTGAGCGGAGTGATCACGGCTCCTCCGGCCTTCATCCATCCTCGCAGCCGTGCCCAAGGTGATCTGCCCCATCCATTCTTATCATCTAGTTGTCAATTGATCTATTACCCCTGCACCCTATTCACTTAATGGTAGCGTGATTAATTATCGTCACCTGCAGTGCAGACAGAAAGAGAAAGTGGAGAAAAATCTTATTGCGGATTCTTTTTTCCCTGCCTTTTGTCTGTAAGACCTTGGATTTATAAGCTCTTCTCTAAAGTCAATGACGTATCGATGAGCTCAGGTGAATATGAATAGCGGGCCTGATCTGGCTCATTGGCCACAAAACCTGCCTTGAATCTTTGAGCTTGGTTTGTCTATCAGTAGCGGGTATGGAGCTCATTAGGAACGTATTTTTCTTAACACGTTCACGTTGAACCTGGAATTGGTACGGTGCAGGATTGTGGTTCAAATGTAAATTATGTTTGAATGGAGATTATATCACCAGCTTTTGGCATCAGGAGAAATATGAGTAAACTGTTTTACATCCAGTGATGGATTACATTTTAGGTGAACGTTGCAGTCAAATTTGCACAGATAAAGAGCTGTGAATGCACTTTATACCGCTCAACATTATGCATAGTGATCCCAGGCTTGTGTGTAGCCTCTCAGCACAGCTCATGTCCTGATCTTGCTTCCAGAGGCAGTTTAGTGAGAGATGCAACGGAGGATAGGCAATATTTATATGTGATGTGCTTCAGCACTTGTTTTGTTCCTTCATGGATGAGCTGCTTTTGCTTTTAGAATCTTCCCTTTTACAATAATAGCACTTACAGTTGACTAGGGAAGATGTAGCAGGGCAGAAATTTCATGACCTGATTTGGTGGTAAAGGTGACTTCCTATAAGGGTGCCACATATAATGTCACTAAGCTTTTCAGGACAAGCCATTCTACCACCAGTGCTTGTCTTTAAAGGTTTAGGGGTGTTAGGTTTAAAACGATGAATAAATGTGTCTGAGCTAAGTTTTAAGCTAAGAGAATAAGAGTTATTTCTTGTTGTGTCCGCCGCACCTTGATACACTTAGCGGTCCGGGCCCGATCAACTGGGAGAGAAAACCACACACACACACACACACACACACACAGGCATGATGTCTGAAGATCTCTGTTTATTCTCAGCAAAGAGAGCACATTTAAACGGTGCTACGTCCCGAACATCAAAAGAACCCGTCATTAACATGTCAGTCATAGAGGGACCCGGAGACAGACAGGTGAGAGGAGATACATTCACATTCTCCTGATTAAACAAAAGGATTCTAGAGGACAAGAGCCATTTGGATGTATCCTCGTCATTACCACGTCCCCCGTACAGTCCTGACCTTGACTTGAACACCCCTCTTGCATTGGGCTTCGGCTGTTATACAACTTTTTTTTTTATCTTTGACATCCTTTAGACTTATTTTATGGATCCAAGCTTTCATGTCCACTGTTTATTTATTTGTTCCAAATGTTCCCATGTCCTATAAAACCCCTTTAGTTATCTCAACAAAATATCTTAGTAGCCTTTTTACTGCATGCTAACAAATATCCTGCACAGCCCATTGTCTCTAATGACCAATCATAAATCACCATTGTTTTCCAACGACCAATCATTGATCAATATTCTGTCCAGCACATTTGTCTTTAGCAATTCAATCTTCATGTAAAATGTTTTGCTAAATAGATGATCGTGATGTTTTTATTATTTCGCATATTTAATATATTATGAGCTCCTCTTGTGACTTGTGAGTGAATTTAAAGCAAGCATGATTTACGTTTCCCTGAATAGTGTCAGTGTCAGTGTCTAGTCATGCAACTTTTCCTTGAATAATGATCAACTGATGGAAAAAAAAAGGTATTTGGCAGAAAGCTGACGGACTGAACATTCTGTGTGTTAAAGGTGAAGGTGACTTTGGCTCAGTCAAAGCAGTTCTCAGTGCAAGTGTGTTTAGGCTGCAGTTATACACAATATCTGTGTGCCGATGAGAGCTGGACCTTCTCCTGGACCTTCACGCCACTGGTTCTGGGTATGTCAATCTAAAAGCTCACTGAAAACACTCGGACTGTACCTTTTTTTTCAATAACTTTCACACCTATGTTTAAAAATGAATGAATAAATAAAATAAAAGCCTAGTGGAATAACATACATTTTAGATGAGAGAGATCAAAGGAAAATGTCTGAGACCGTCTGTATTTAGCTGATAAAGGAGTCTGAAGTAGCGTAAATAAGCCCTATAGAGTGATGCTCAGATGCTTAACATATCAAACCTTAAATCCACCAGCACAAGTACACACCAGGTTTTCTACTCAACTCAATCTGAAAAGTGTCCTTTTAAAGGTCGTCTTATCAACAAGGCATTGCCACCTATAGAACGGATCATTTTTGCTTTTCCCAACGTTCTGCTTAGTGAGGAAGTGGATTGGGCCAGCCTAGAAATATTTTAAACTTTCTCTCAGAATTCTGACTTTAATCTCAGAAAAATGCCTAACCTTTTTTTTTTATACTGTTATGATGTTTTGTCAAACTTGTCCATTGCTGCCGTTTTAAAATCACAAATCAAGGTCAGTGATGTCCTCACCTGTCTAAGGTAATAATTCCTTTTAAATAATATTTCTATCGTACTGTAAAAAGTCTTAGAAAATCTGTTTTTAGTACAAATTGTCATATTTCTACTTTTTAAAAAATTTTAGAACTTTGTTATTTACTCACTCACTCTTACCCATCTTCTATACCGCCTCTTTATCCTGTATTCAGGGTCACAGACTTTGTTATTTAGTCAGTACAAAACGTATCTGATTTCTAAACATTAATATTTCAAAAAAAAAAATTAGTGTTAAGGAAAATACATGTATGCCAGAAAAGAAAGTAAAATATTATCTAAGCGAGCACTTTTCAGACAAAAAAAGGTTCTCTCAGGAGAACTGTGGGTGGTTCTGGAGGACGCTCTTTAGTAATACTAAAACTTTGTAGTTTTCTTGTAAAACTGCACAACTTTTACCTGAGACTAAAGTTTCCTGAAAGCATCATCACACCAAATACTGAGTATGTTTCATGTACTGTTTACTGAGGTTTATTTATTTATTCATTTGTTGAAGGCACACTTGCTTTATAGCATTTATTTGCATATGCCTAAGACTTTTGCACAGTAATACATACTGTAGTACAGTGTGTGTGTGTGTGTGTGTGTTATAGGTAAGGTGAGCATCAATGTGACAGCAGAGGCCGTGCAGTCAACGAGTCTGTGTAGCAAGAGAACAGTTACAGTCCCAGAGAAAGGACGCATTGACACGGTCATTAACACACTGCTAGTGAAGGTACAGTAGGTACATTATTACTTACTTATTACAACAGCTCAGATTAAAGTTATCCAGACATTGGATTCTTTAAAAGACTTTAGTAAGTGTAAACGGAATGGAAATGGAAAAAAATAATGTAATTATTCTGTTTTTTTTCTATTATGTTTGGATATGAAGATTTGGATGAAGTCCAATTTAATTCATGTAGCCATTAGAACCGACTAATAACAACAAGAATCCCAG
>JAOVVB010000037.1:1368773-1380457 GCA_028570985.1 Heterobranchus longifilis
ATTCCGACACCCTATTGGTTGGTACGCGATCCATCGCACCTGCACATGACGTCACGTCACACACTCCAGCAAGGACGCTTGAATAAAATATCATTTTCGGTTGATAAGGTTGTGATAAGTAGACGAAGATGTCCGTGATAGAGACTCAAGATTCGAGGAAATGACGATTCCAACAGGGAAAGGGGCCCTTAAAGTTGAGGCAGCAGTCTTTTCCTCATGATGGCTGGATCTCAGCCAACTTGAAAGTACCGGGTCAGCTCATGCAGTCCTTCAGCCCTTGTCATCAAGCCTGACGATCAAATAGTGGCGTGCAGTCCGCACTCCTTTAAAGTCCCTGGGGCGCATGGCATTGGCCCTTCACATGCAACAATCTCCATGTTAACTTCTACAGCTTTGTCCTGACTTCTAAACTTCAGGCTAAGCTCCACGCCTCCCTTTTAAAGAGCAGAGTAAGTCTGTAAGTAAGATTAAGAGTAAGTTGTAGATTAATACATTAATATGTAAATTAGCCCCATGTATATTAAACATTTTAGCAGGTTTTAGAAAACACATTTTTGCAACACTACTCAAAAATGTGTTTACTATGCACACTACTCTCTCTCTCTCTCTCTGTCTCTCTTTATCTGCTGGTTTCACTTCCCATTTCTGACTACTAGGTGCAAAAATATCTCTATGTAGATGAATGGAGCTGAGGACATGCTGCCCCATAATCATGCAACATCTAGAAAAGCGAGCAAGTGGACACGCAGACTCGCCCTCAGGTCATTTGTAAGAGGTCTTGTAGAAACTCGAGGCTACTTAAGAGGTCTTTAGGTCATCTTAACATGAAGATGCCCTAAGGATAACTTAAGGGACAGCAGAAAATTGGTTCTAAAGACGTCTTAGATGTTGCAATTTTTATGACTTTAATGAGTCCTGAAGATGCAGTCCTGTCTGAGCCCACTGAGAAACAACGGTCTTTTTACCATATTGCGTAAATGCTGACGCTACATATGATAACACATTAAATAGGTAACATATACCATATATGGTAGGACGCTTCTACACCTACATTACTTCTTAGCCAAAATATGTTTCCGGTAAGACAAATGTCAGAAATGAAGAAATACTGGTTAGGGCAGGGCTTATTGTTGTAATGTGAACTGTAACACAACAAGGAAAGGAAAGCAAAATATGCAAGTTGGCTACCGATGGTACATAACGCAGAAACAGTGAAGGATAAAAATTTATCCACGCAAGAGAGGACATCATGGTTAGATTGTTGGACTAAACCATTATCAACAAAGTGGATCAGAGAAAAATGAAAGGATAAGAAGAAAACCAACACTCTGGCTCTTCTCTACACATCTCAGCAGGTTAGTTTACTTACTCACCACATTATACATTATTAAGAGAGTGTTAACTACTAAAACAAAATGGCTGTGAATAATATTATTAATAAAGATGATATGACAAATTTAATGACATGTATATGAAATGTTACATACATACATACACATTTGCAGCTGTTCACTGTTGGGCTGTTTTTAGCTCTCGCCACAGCACAGGCTGTCATCATCCTTCTGCAAGTCCACACCATTTATTTCCATCCAAAGTTCTATTAATTTTTTTTGTCATGATTTTGTATAGATGAGGGGAGAATCGAACTCCAAAACCTCCTATTTTTTTCTCTCATTAGTCTCACTAACAAGTCTTTTTCTTATGCATACACAGCTGTTTAGTCCCAATCCTGTGAGTTCTTTAGTAGTTTTTTTCCCAACTACATTTCATCTCAGCGCTATCCTTCCAGGTTTTAATAATCCGTGGGACGGTTCTAAACCAGTAGTTTTCAGTAGTTTCTCAATCCCCTTAGTTGTTTTCTTTGCAGGCTGATAATTTGACTCTTTTCCAGTAAATCACAGTAACACTTTTCCCATGACAGGGATACATCTTCCAGCATGGTTGTTTAAGAAACGAAAAGCTGCTCACTGCATCAGTTAGGTCTAAAAGAATTGTTGCGAGTAATTACATAATTAAACACTTCTAAAAGATTGTAGTTGTCATTTAAATTCAATTAACTTTATCGGGGGGGGGGAGTGTATTGTGTTCTGTAGTGAAGAGCTTTTTTTATATTAGTGAGTGTTCTGTGTGTGTGTGTGTGTGTGTGTGTGTGTGTGTGTGTGTGTGTGTGTGTGTGTGTGCGCACATAATGCATGATGGAGCTTGCCAAAGTAATGCAGATGAACAGGTTGAGTAACAGATAAAATGATAGCTAAAAATAAATCGAATGACGCGACAATTATGTGTGTATGATCAATAGGCTAGACACAGTGTGGGTTTTCCTCCTTTAGCTGTATCTGTAATTACCGGACACTTGTAATAAGAACATCTGTAGACGTGCTGATTCATGCAGTTATGCAATCAGCCAAGTGTCAGTGTAAGTTCAAGCGTGGAAAAATACATACAGTATATATCTGATAGCATGTTTGTGTTCTCTATTTAAACCAGTCTACCCATTCTCCTAGCAGGATTCAATAAATCCACTCCAAAAATTATTTGGGCCAATTTGGCCATTTTTTTTTTTTATTTTATATTTTTTATATTTACCGTTATTTATCTTTATTTATTTTAGTTAAACTTGCTTATTTAACTTGAGTGAAAATTCCGCCCTTATCTGTACATATAATAAGACTGTAAAGTTGGCATGTCTGTACATCGAAAATATTTCTGGAATAATTCATTTGAGGGACCTAAGATGAGTAACAGAACACATCAAAATAGTTTTTGGAATTTTTCTTTGTCGGTTTGTTTGTGCACGCATTACATAAAAACTGAATTTTAAATGGGATTTTCACAGGTGTATTTGGCCGAGACAAATTGGACAATTGGTCTATGGGAAGTAATGGGCATATCTGGTTTTAAATATGTCGATAATTTTTTTTTTCTTTTGTGTTAAATCTTTTTTAATAATCAAATTCAAATTAAAATTTTATTTCTCACATACTGCCCAGTGAAATGCTTATACAAAAAAAATGTAAGAAAGAAAAATGTAAGTTTTAAAATTGTAAGATTTGGGAAAAATTTACAAATCTACAATTTACAATTAACAATGTTGCAAAACAAAATATAATTTAAAAAGATTAAAAAAAGAAATATAAATTAAACAGGATGTGCAGAATGTGAATGTCAGAACGTGCAATAGTTAAGATGTGCCTTACAGCAGCAGTAAGAGTGGAGAATGACTATGGATTGAAGTGATGTGTGTGTGTCAGAGAAGCAGTGTTATTGTCCATGTTTTTAAACCATTCTCTTGGTCTCTTGTAAAAAAAATTCCAGGACTTTCTCAAATACCAGCAACTGTGTGACGGCCAAAATCACAAAAATAGCTCTTTCCTATTATAACTGAACTAAAACTGGTTTTATTCATTGTATTCCTGTAAAATAATTGTCTGATTGGATAATTGGATAGTTCATAGTAATGTTGTTCCTAGTCAGATATTACAGATTTGAAAAAGAAACCTGTGCAATAGTACGTTCACTAGAATATGTACAGATGTGACTGACAATAAGAACAAGAATTAAACAATAGATTTGAATAAGTAACAAATGGCATTATGTCCTCAGGCATTTAGCACTCTGTTATTAGAGACACTTTCACAGTACAAATGGCGTTGATATGCATTGTGAGAAACAGGGAAAAAACATGGTCCCTTTCCGGAATATTCAATTCAATTCAATTCAATTTTATTTATATAGCGCTTTTAACAATGGTCATTGTCTCAAAGCAGCTTCACAAAAAATTTAAGAAATTTTTTTTTTTTTTTTTTTTTAGAAAAGAAAATATTTGAAAGTGTGTATGTGTGAGAAAAATGTGTCTATATCTGTGAAGGCTTTATATTCCAGGACTTTGTATGAAATTTACAGCTATAACTCTTCATCCACAAGCTGTAATGCTGTTGTTTGAGCTGGCTGTTTCAGGATGATAATCATCCTGACCCGGTTTAAGCACTGTAGCAAGTGATGAAACGTCCACTAATGGCTCGAGCGCCACAATCCGGCCTGCATAAACAAAAAAATCCAGTAAATTCAGCAGAAAGTGTGCACTTTACTTCTAGGGCAGAACGATCGGGGATGAGTCCTCGAGCTCCTGCTGAGGCTTAAAGGAGGTCACGCTGTGTGATTGTGCCGGAGTGAATCTTTCTTTTTGTTTACTCGCAATACATAGATCACATTATGTAGGAACTATATTCAGTCGATGCACAGGGACTTGGGAGTCTCAGCAATACATCTGGGGGAAGCAGCTTTTCATTATTGATGAGCTGTGAGTCGACTGAATCGAAAGTAGAGTAATTCTACAGGATTCCAATCCAACGTCAGAAATTCAATGTCTTAGAAGAGCAACTCAGTGTAGTGTACTGAAGGAGAACATCGCTTGAGGCTTTCAAAAGAAGGATGAGCACCAGGATCTCCCCAGTGAGGACTGGCATGGCTGGGAGCAAGGCCCAGAGAAAAGGACTGAGTAACTTGAGCCTCTGTGGATGCCTTGTGCTTTATAGGTTGACTTGAAGGAGAACTGAACTGAAGGCAGCACAAAAATGGAATTAAATAAATAACATAAAAAGCAAGTAGCAGGGAAAGATCACAAAGAGCCTGAAAGACCTTACTGCTCAGGCTCATATCATACTTCAGAGCTACCAAATACATTAATAGTCAGTAATCTCACATGCTTGCCTAAGTACTGCTGCCCTTAATCCAATATTTAACTATATGTAGTATTTAGCGTCCCATGTGTTCTACAATTATTAATAACACTATTTGTCATCGCAGGATGGGTGAGAGTAGGTCTGTACAGTCCACAGTAGTGAGGAGAGAGCAGCTGCCTGCCAAAACCCACCTTCACAACCAGTCACAGAAAGCAATAACACATCTGACAATGTTATGTCATCTTAAACAACACACCATCTCCTTATT
Organism: Heterobranchus longifilis; assembly: GCA_028570985.1. Taxonomy (NCBI): domain Eukaryota; kingdom Metazoa; phylum Chordata; class Actinopteri; order Siluriformes; family Clariidae; genus Heterobranchus; species Heterobranchus longifilis. Next base: position 1,373,724 of record JAOVVB010000037.1, read on the forward strand.
AATCGCTTCTTACTCATTCTGAATTGCCTCTGAATCATCTATATTGTTCTGTTCACAGAAAACACAAGCCAAAAAGCTAACAATCCACTAACACAAGGCTTAGTCCAAAATCTCTCTCTAACCCCTAACTTCTGATTCTTAAAAGTTAATGTACGTTTCTCAGAACTGTTCACCACCTACATGGTTTATTCTCCACAACCTCTTGGCCACATAGTACTGATAAGAATGTAAAACTCTTTAACCCCTGTTAATTATGCTAATTGTAGGTCACCAGCTCCGCCAGTCATGGTTAGTCTACGGAAGGATGTGTGTAGCAAATTAACTGGCTAAGCTGTTGATTATCATAAATTATCATAAGCTGTTGATACTAAAATGTGTTTGTGGGATGTCGTATAAAAGCAATACCACACTTGAGGTCATGATGCTGTACTGAATATCAGCACAGCTGTGATGCGGTCTTAGGCACTAGGGCCCTGTCCGAGTATTGAAGGAGGTATTTTCCATCTCATATACTGTACTATTGCTTAAATCTTCTTATTAAAAGTCCAGATAACATTTTAGTCAGAGACACTTCTTATCTCAAAGGCCAACTTGATTATAGCTATAATTCTGAATGATCTGGCAACTTTGCAGTGTAGGTGATTTGTAAAGCTTGAACAGTACACCAAAAACACTGACTGAAGCATGTGTATAACCCAACTTTGAACCCTCTGAGATAACTCCAATGAATAATGATGTCAAAATGCATTCATGATGTCACTCAGAGGAGCACAGACTCTTTTTAAAGACTAATCTTTTTCTCAGGTCATATCAGGAAGGTTTTCATTGCTGCTGTTGCCTTTGGCTTGTTCATTATGGAGTCTGTAAAGCTGATTTGCTTTTTATGCCACTAATACTGGGTAGGGGCACAGGGGCCTGGTGCTTATCCCAGGGAACTTGTAACACAGTATGTGGTACACCCTGATTTGGGTGCCAACTTATTACAGGGCACAAGCGCACAAACACATACACAATCATACACTCTGGGCAATTTGGAAACACCAATCAGTCTACACTGTGTGTGAGGAGACACTGAACAGAAGCCAAGAGGAAACCTACCAAGCACAGGGAAAACTTGCAAACTCCGCAGACACAGACTGTAGGTGGGATTCAAAAGGTGTGAAAAGTTCGAAAGGATTTGAAGATATCATCCATTGACCCAACACGGTCTGTAATGTGGAGAAACACTGTGGGAAAACAAGTTAGACTGAAACAAAGAAATTAAAAGCTAAAGTAAATAAAACTCAGGACATTGCACAGCAGCATTCTAAGACTGAATGAAGATATCACAGCCATGTTTATTTTCAGTACAACAGCATGACTGCTTTAGAATATGAGTTAACTCCCAGGTTCTGAGTTTAAATCTTAAATAGTGTAAAATGGAAATCTAGTGTGCTAGGATATTCAATCCCTTGTTCAACAGAGCGAGTAGTGCCCTTGATCTGCAGTTAGAGGGGGATTTGGGATTCAGCCTTGTGTTTAGAAGCTAGTCAGCTTTGTGGCTTGCATTAGTTTGGACTTAGAAGCAGTTAATAAAAGCAGACCGCATGTTTAAGATGATATATATGATAACGATATCTGATGTGTGTTCTTGTTGAAAGTGCTTCTGTGACTCTCTCCTCAGTACTGCGGACCGTACAGATCTACTGTTACCCAAGCTGTGAACCACCGTTGGTGTAATTAACAATTGGTAGTACACTGGTGATGCGGTATGACCGAGATCAAAGCATCATTGTTTGTTTAATATATGTATCACCACTCATGGACTGCTCAAAATACTCAGTTAGCATTACTCGGTTGTTGTATAATCTACTTTAAAGAATAAACAGAGAAACTATTTCAGGTCAAAATTCAGAACAGGCAACAAATTAATGACAAGACATTGCTGGAGACAGGAACGATACCAAATCGCATGGCAGCTAAATAGCACGCTGAGATAGGATTTTTGTGACATTTGAGCAGTACAGATCAAATTATAGAAATGTTCATGTACTGTACATGAATAGATTGAGCATCTCCATTATGTCCATTACAATAGTCACATCTTACCTTGACTGAGGTTATAATTTCCAGTGAGCAATTTTTTATTTTCTTGAAGAAACAGTACAGTAAATTAGATGTATAAGATGAATTATTCTTGCAGGTTTACTCATTCGCACTGTTTAAATGCAGAAGCAAAGACAAATAAATATTACCCACAAGGCTGTGCTTCTCAGGAAGGTTTTGCTAGTTTGTCTACAGAAAAAAAAGTACAGGATCTTGGAGTTGCTTTTCTGAAACTGTGAAGCGAGGCTTGAAGAAAATTCTTGGCACATCCAGCAGACTGCATAGGAAAAATATCAGCAGGAAATAAGAAAATTCAGGTCCTGGTCCCACACACACAGGCATCCAGATAAAGTTAAAACTTCTCCAGCAAAAACGCTTGCGCTATCATGTTAATTTCCGTCTCCATAATAAAACTAATCTTCTGTAAACGCCGTGTTTATTGCTTGCATCACTGGGTGATATACTAAGCAATAAGCTTGGGACTTACAAAACCCCAAAAAAGCACATTAAATTTCATGCTAATCAGACAAAATTTTGCATGTTTTCTGTCCCGTGTCACTCATTAGGTTGCGATTATGATGCAATTAGTTCATAATTATGCACCTTTTATTCACCGGATTTGTAAATTATATGTAGATGGTGTGCATGATGTTCCCAGTTGTCTTTCACTCAGCTGTTTTAAGGTCGCATGCTGAGTTTGTCGGCATGCGACGGTGAGCAAAATAAAATCCCAAATAGCATCAGAGAAGCTCTGAAGGCTGCAGAAAGGGCAGCCATGACACAATAGCAAACAAAAGCCAAGCCTGTTTAAAACACTGCCGCATGACGTCCGAGCACCAGACAGCGAATGTAAACTGCTCTGTTGTGTGGATACGCATCCCCAAACGCTCTTATCTCCCTACTGCTCCGGAAGCTTCTCTAACTGCCTCAGACCTTTAAACCGCCCCCCCACCCGCACACTGCAGGTTCGGCACAGTCGGTGGGAAAACAGACCCAGCAGTGCTCCCTCAATTGGGCCTTCATAAGGCGGCGAGTGGTTTAATAATTTCTGAGAAATAAAAGGGCAGGGAAGCTTTGTGAAGTCATCTAACTGGTGGTCTCTGGACCAAAACCCTGCCTCTTTCTCATTCCTCGTCCTGGGAGATTCACAGCACTAAAACTCATCGCTGTGGGAATTTTTTCTGAACAGAAAATACTAAATTTGGACCAAACTTTGAATAGCTTACATAAAGAGAGAGGGAAATAAACAGCTCTTTATTTATCTTTCTCTTAAATGTCTTGCTAACGTTTTTAAAACTAGAATAAATCTATGAATAACGTTAGCAGATTATTCAGCCTAACACTTATACAATAGTTAAATCTCTATTGAATTCTACAAATGCATATGAGCTTGAATGCATTAAAGACCTACTGTGCTACTGTACGAATACAATCACTACATTTACTTATTCCACTTCCAACATCTGTCATAAGTGCACTATATAAATACAGATTGAAACTGGAATAATAAAGAGACCTAGTCAGTTTGGAAAACAATTCATAATGTTTTTGTTAATAATAAGTGATGCTGCAATTCCCAAAATGATTATACTAAAGTACACAATAAAGCTCATAAGGGCGTTATAACATTTTATTTATTTGTAGGTTGTCAATGTGAGCTTTAAAAAGTGTCATATTTTGTTTAAACTTTTACTTAAATGCAGTGTTCATAAGGCTAAACAACACCATCAACAATTACAAGGGGCGATAAAAGTGATTGGCATTTACAGAAGACTTCAAGCACAGTACGGTGATGAGACTCCTAGCTGCAGTAAAACATTTGAATGGTGCAAACTTTTTAAAGAAAGAGTGGCGATCCAGGCCGAGGTGGCTCGGACCCACTGCAGTTGTTCCAGTGAACATAGTGAGTGGAATGCATCCGTCTGTGGGAACTGTACACACACTCATTCACCAACACCACTTGCACATTACAGGAACTCGGCTGGGAGTTATCGCCACGTTTGGGGCATTAAAGGATGGTATCCGAGCAGTATTAAAACATTGAGATAAGTGCATTGCAAGTTTTGTACAAGCTTCAGCTATTATACTATATTAAAGACAGCTTTGGGAAATTAAGAAATCAATAAAACTGTGCTAAAATAAACACCACTCTAATTTTAGGATAGAAGTTTAAAGAATTCTGTGATGATTTTCCATTAGATGTTGGAGCGTGGCTGTGTGGATTTGTGTTCATTCACACATTCTGCAGGAGCATTAGTGAGCTCAGGAGCTGATGTTGGGATGTCGAGGAGTCTCCAGTTCATCCCACAAGTGATAGTTCAGTGGGGTTGAGGTCAGTCAGGGCTCTGTGTAGGACACTCGAGTTCTTTCACTCTAACAATCCTTATCATATCACGTCTTCATGGAGCTGACTTTGTGGATCTCACAGGGGCATTGTCATGCTGGATAAGGGTTGGTTTAGTTCCTCTTAGTTTTCAGGAACATATTAATGATAGCGCATACAGAGAGAGTCTGTACACCTGTCCTAGCAGGTCATCAGCATATTTTCTAGGAATTAGGGGAAAATGCAGACATTTTCACTTTACCCCCCTAAGAAATCCTTTGCCTCTTTTCCCATGAGGCTAGTCATATGATGGACTTTACTTTCTTTTTATAGATGATACTACACATTACTCTCACTCACTCATCTTCTATACCGCTTAATCCTGTATTCAGGGTCTCAGGGACCTAGAGCCTATCCCAGGAGACTTAGGGCACGAGGCAGGGTACACCCTGGACAGGGTGCCAATCCATCGCAGGGCACACAAATACATACACACACCCATTCACACACTACGGGCAATTTTGGGAACGTCAATTAAGCTTACCTACATGTCTTTGGAATGTGGGAGGAAACCGGAGTATCCGGAGGAAACCCACCAAGCACGGGGAGAACATGCACACAGAGACGGAAATCGAGCCTGGCCAGGAATCGAACCCGGACCCTGGAGGTGCAAGGCGACAGTGCTAACCACTACACCACCATGCTGCTATCTTAAAATCCATTGATAGATATTTTTAGGTTGTTAGTCCACAAGTTCATGGTGCTCATCAAACCAGTTTTTGATTTATTATTTGGAGTGTACAGTATCTGAGACTTAATCTTCTGCAAGATGCTACTATTTTTCATGATAAAGAATTCTGGTACATAACTGAATTCTCAATGCATCAATTTTCACAAGAAGCCCTGCACCACTTGCCAATAAGTTGAATTTATTTATTTGGTGATCAATAGTTTTACCACAAGTTTCTTTGAATGAAAAAGCTTAATTATAATAACTGCTGAAAGTGAGGAATACACCTTGGATGGGACATCAGTTCATTACAGGTCATACAAAATGCTTTTATACGAAATTAAATTCTAATGTGAGCAATCTGTTCCTTTGAGCGAAAATAGGAAAGAAATATTCATATTGTGGAGGCAAATAAGGTTAGAGTGGGGGTGATTTTGGTCAATCATACTAATGCTGTTTTCATCTCAACTGAAGGACCAACATTGAAACTGAGGATACAGACACATGCCATCTGAACTTGTGTCAAAAATTGCTTGAGTCATTTAGCCTGCTTTGATTCAGTTCCCTTCTCTCTGATTACTTCAAGATGTTTTTCTTCTAGCTTTTACATTTTCAGGATGCTCCAAAACTAAGTTGACAGATATTCACAATGTTTTCTGGTTGGCTTCAAAATCTCATTCCTGTGCATCTATCTTTTCCAAAAGTAAAAAAAAATTATAATTTCGCTTTGTCAGATGGCATCCAAAGCTGTTAGCTGTGGGTTTCCATCATTGTCAGGCTAACAACATCACACACACACATACACGCATAGATTTTCTCTTACCACAGTGCATTCAAAAGTCACATCAGTCTCTGACATGTCTCATATCCTGCAGTTTATATTACAGTATAGACCTGATTCAGTGTAGTTGCTGTCTGTTCCACTCATAGAGCGTTGGTGACACATAGTTTGCAGATAAGAGTCACTTCAAAAGCTTGCCAACTCTACAGACCCCTGAAAACCCTTGCTTCATCTCCCCGTCAAGGCCAGCTGGATTTCCCATCAGTCCCTCTATCTCCTTCCTGCCTTATGGAAAATGGCAGTGAGTTATCACCACTGAGAAGAGCAGCTTCCAGCTCTGCTAAATAGTTGTTATGGCTCCAGACAATATGGCACATGAGCTATTTAACACTATGCCTTTCTTTACAGGAGCAGACCACATCATTAAAGAGTTGCGAAATAGTAACACGCCAACACTCTGGATGCGAGCCTTATGTTGTTGAGTTCTTAGTAACACACCAGTGTTCTGGGTGTGAAACTAGTGTTTCATTCTTTTTAGTCGTTAAACCCACAACATAGGTACTAATGCAGCTGAGAATGGTCTGCTTTAGCGCTTTTCATATTGTACAAAGTAAAAAAAGATCTCAGTTTGCTGAAAGTGAGGTGTGCAAATACATTTTTAAATTGTATTTTTAGACGCTTTGCAGCCTGTCACAGTAAAACATTTGTTCTTATTTCTTTAATTTAATCTACAGTATAGTGTGTATCAAACACGCCAAATTTTTGGCTTATATAACCTCGGTCAGGTGACGTCATCTGATGAAGTGCACCTGCAG
>JAOVVB010000037.1:1385967-1411999 GCA_028570985.1 Heterobranchus longifilis
CATGGTCACCACCCATCTTGAAAAGTTTTCCCCCTCACATATACTAATGTGCCACAAACAGGAAGTTAATATCACCACCATTCCCATTTTATTAAGGTGTATCCATATAAATGGCCCACCCTGTATATTAATCTAATCTATTACTCTCTTCTTTGGTTTTTGCTTAGGAATTTTTTGCATAGCCATGTATTATCAATGCTAATCTTGTACAATTTATAACATATGCATTCATAGATACCGGGCAGTGTCTCACAATCAGTCCAGTGTAGCTAAACATAATAAAAAAGAATAACATAACCAGCCATTAGATCATCAGCACAAGTCCTGATTACCTTTTATTTATTATTAGCAATACTAGAATTTATTTTTAAATATTCTGTGCTAGTGTGGCAAACATGAATAAATGATGCAGGTAGCATCAGTGGGGTATGGATGCTAATCGATAACAAAGTTAGCACTGTAAATTCCTCTGGTTTAAAATATTCCAAAATAACATCAGCCAAAATTAATAGGAAATTAATGCAAATGTTTTCCCTAATCTTTTTCCTGTAGCTAAGCAGAAAACTGCAGGATAACTGTTCGGAGTTTTATGCTAAACTGCCTTAATGTGGGTATTTTATTGAATTTTATTTATCATAACATTATATATAAGTGTCGGTAAAAACACAAGAAAAAGATACAGTAGGAAATGTAGGCTAGCACGGCAACTGCCTACCTTCTAGCATTTATCTGTATTAGCAGTGTTACCCTATTATGTAGCTACTTTAACCTTTGATAATCTTCAGTAATTTATTATTTGTGTTAGCATATTAGCTGTATTAGCCATTCTCAGTGACTTGGATATATTCCTCTACTTTACAGGGTATTAAAGCTAACTGTTAACTCCTGGCTTGGAGTTCTTAATAGCAGTAATATTGTGATGTGTATGATTTAGATCATAAAGAAATTGAAGCTAAACATAAATGTAAAAAATGCATGAACTCAGTCTACATTTAATATTAGTGTTTGTAGCATTTATAATTAGCCTATTCTGTGTCATCTGTGTCAAAGCTTACATCTTTAAGAAATGTTAGAGTAGGCAACAGGAATGCTAGCATGACATAAACGCTGACTCATCTCATTTTTAGTGCTGTAGTCTTTTTCTCTGAGCTCTCTATTAGCTCTCAGGAGAATCAGTCGATCACAGAGTGTCTGGTTTCATTTTAGCATCCGGGAGCCGTTTCCGCTCCAGATAATTGAAAATAAGTCGCGAGAAAACGATCCTTTCGACATAAAAAAAGACACGCTGACTAATCAATAACACGCCATTAGGGCAAACAGCTGACATTTTGATAAATAAACAGATTGTGGTTCTTTATTCGAGCCTGCTGTTGTCATAGTTACCTGTATTGAAATAAAAGCTTACCTTTTTCATCTCAGCAATTTTCATCCCATTAGGGGTGAAAAAGAAATCGGCCGCTCGTGAGAAGTAATATCAATCACGCTTTTATTGTTGGACTCGGCGCTACGGCCGAGCGCGGTCTGAGCTTGTGGTTGGAGAAAGAGCACGTGGAGGAAAAAGAGCAATTTCCTTCAGCTCGAACGGAAAGTTCTGTCAAGCACTTCGGAATGATCGAGCATCAATCACGGATAAATTCTCCTGAGCCGCAAAAAAAAAGGAACACTCCATTACCTGGGCGTTTCTCAAAGTGACTAATGGCATGTGACAAAAAGCGTTCATGAGTCGCACAAAACGCCTTCTGTGTAGAGCGTCAAGCTCCAATTAGAAAATAAAAGTGCTGTAATTATTATTAATTATTATAATTGAGCGTATTAATGTTTACATATTTTATAATATGTTTAATTAGGTAGTTATTCTGTTTTTTTATTGTTCAATTTGCAAACATTTACCATTAATAATAATAATAATAATAATAATTATTATTATTATTATTATTATTATTATAATAAAAATCAAGAAGCAATTTCCCTAAGCTTGAAAAAACTCTCTCACTCTATCAATTTCACTCAGTCTGTATCTCACCCTGTCTGTCAGTCTTTTGCCCTTTCTCCATCACTCTCTTACACTGTCTTTCTCATACTCTGTTTGTCTCTGTCCCTTGCCCAGTCTCTCTTTTCCTCTGTCTCTCACTCTTTCTCTTGCTGTTTCTCACTCTGTATCTTGCTCAGTTTGTTTTACTCCATCTGTCTCTCACTCTGTCTCTTGCTCCAAATGTGTCCTGCTCAGTCCTTTACTCTCTGTCTCTCTCCTTCTGTCTCTTACTTACTGTCTCTTACTGTTTCATCTCTCCCATCGTCTGCTTCTTGCTCTGTCCATCTCTCGCTCTGTCTCTCGCTCTGTCTTTTGCTTTATCTCTTACTGTCTGTTCCTTGTTCTATCAGTCTCTCGCTCAGTCTCAACTCAAAAAAACCCGCGCTTCATTATCTGGCCGTCTCTGACTAATAGCATGTGACCGAAAGCTGCATGAAGCATTGTCTACGTAGTACAACAAATGTCATCACTTAAACGGCTTCACATAATATAATGTACTAACAGTTAAAGTCATTAATTTATAAAAATAAAAATAAATTATTGCAAATAATTGCAAAACAATGCCATTCATTATTAATTAGAAGTTCTTACAATTACAAGCTTCAATAAATTAACAAATTAGTAAGATACATCAAATAAGCAGTGAAAGCATTTTGCACACACATGTATTGCACACATTTTTTAAAAAAATTTAATAAATACCTCTACATTTCTAACAAGAATAAATGAATAGACATAAAAATGGTCCATTATCAGCACATGTGTTCCTCCAGGCTCTAACATCTACAGGAAGGGTAACGGTGCTGTGCATCCTCCGAAGCATCAAACCAACTGACTTCATCTTTTTAAAGGTTAGAGAGCGATGTAACACTTGGAGGAAATGCTGTCCGCCCACTTCCTCCTGCATAAGTGTAACTGTGACTAACCGGGAAGAGAGAGAGTTTGTGATTCCGGTCTGTTGTGCTCTTGAGGAATCCTGGCCACCATGAGGGCACAAACTTGTGATGTGTGAATAATGTAAACACTTACCACTCTGGTGTCAATTAAGACATTTTAAACAAAAAAACAAAAAAAAAATGGCAGCTGAGTCTTCCATGGAAGAACAGAAAACGTAATGACTTATTTCTGTATGCTCCATCTGTCTCTCACTCTGCCTGTCCCTCTCTCTGTCGGTCTAACCCTCTCTGTCTGTCTCTCCCTTTGTCCGTCTTTTGCCCTGTCTGTATTTCACTCCGTCTCTCCCGCTTTCTTTCTCTCTCACTCCATGTCTCACTTCATTCTCTCTCTTTTGTCATTTGTCCCTCATTTGTCATCTGTCTCTCACTCTCTCTGTCTCTTACTGTCTGTTTCTTGCTATCAGTCTCTTTCTCTCTATCCCTCACTCCGTCCATATCTCACTCAGAATTTTACTGCATCTGTCTTTCATTTTATCACTCTTGCTCAGTCTCTCACTCCATCAGTCTCTTGCTCTGTCTCTTGCTCTGTAGTTCTCTCACCCTGACGCTCACAAAATCTCCTGCTCAGTCTCTCTCTCATCCTAATTCACTCGTTCTCTTTTCCATGGAAGACTGTGATGGAGAGAATTTGCTGATGCAGTATAAGGACGATGTTTATTTCAGGAGCATTTTGTCCTCAGTGAATAAATCAGTGTTGAAATGACAGAGAGAAGGGATGATTGCAGCTCGCTAGTTATTAGTACTCGGCTGATAAAAGATGTATTGAAGAGAAGAAAAGAAACAGGATTAACAGTTAGCCTGAGGATTATTTAATCCGGCTCACACCACCGCATTGATCATTTCTTAAATCAGAGAGTGGTGATTAACAGCTGGCAGTGGTGTAGCGTGTTCCGATATATTATCATTTACATCATACCTTATAGCTCTGGCGTCAGCACTTTGTGGCGGTCGGAGGTTTAACCTTAAGTTTAATTTATTAACTTATTAACAAATGAGATTACACCTCAGAGTTGTTTAAAGCTGATATGGCATGAGCAGGAACTGCTGATGATGTAGCTATAATTGGATAAGAAGCATTATAAGGTGTGTTATATTCATATAAAATTGCAATTTCTGACAAAGTCTGAATGTATAAGAGGAATAAAACATTTTGACATTTCTTACTGGTACAGCAAGTCGTAATCACCAGGGGTGATAACAGTCATTCCACATTCCACATTATTTTATATGTAACTTGGGTAGCATTACATACATCCAAATAATTCTTAAATTAGATTTTCTCTTTGGGTTTAAATGTAAATTGGGATTAGCATATTAGCATTAAAGCGCTACACCAGCACAGCACCGTCCTGCAATCTATCCCTGCTCCTGGATTTAGCTCCAAGATTCCATGAGCAGACACCAGAATTTATCATCTGTGAAGCGTTTCCTATCACTAGCTGCAGAATGCGCATTTGTTTGTTAATTACAAGTCATGAAGAACATCGCCGGTCTAATCTTTTTTTTCCCCACTGGCGCTGACGATGCTCAGTTCTTTCGCCATCTGCCTAGCGCCGTTTCCGAGCCGGCCTTTAAAAGCAATGTCCCGTAGCATGTGAGTGCTACTTAGCACTGGATTTCTGGGGTTTTCCTCATCATTATTCCTCCAATACGGTGCTCTAAGGCCCTTGGACCAGAGAGCTCGTGTCCCTGGAGACTCCTCTAATGTGTTCTCGTTCCCTTGGTCCCCATGCTAATGGTCTCCTTTTCACCGGAGTGCATGCGCTAGACTAGAAGCCTGCCGAGAGATACTTTCAAATGCAATTTAAAGTTGTGATGGGAAGTGAATCTCCTCCAGCCCGGCTCTCTCTGTCCACTGATCTCTTCATAACCCATCCTTTTGAGCTTTTTTTTTTTTTCGACCGGGCTTATTTTAGGCTAGATGAAATTGCTTCTTTCGCACCTCGTAGAAGACGGAAGGTTAATATTCAGACGTGTGATCCATGTGCGATCATGAATCAAATATGTGGAGAGCGTTTTTTTTTTTTCACATTTAATCGTAAACGTTTAATAATTTTAAGTGGAAACTTGGGTCTTTTTCACTGCAGGTTTTTTTTAATAAAGATTTTTTTTTTTGGGTCCTTTTGACATTATGTAGTGTAGGATAGTGTGTCTAGTGTGTAGTGAGTCTCTTGTTCAACACAGTGTAAGACTTGGATATTAAGTATTCAGGGAATAAACTGCTAGTTGGCACATCAGCCAGCTATAGTGTGGGGCAGTCGGAGCGCAGAGGGACTGAGTTACTGATCGGAAGGCGGCGTTTCGAGCCTCGGCTCCACCAGGTTGCTGCTGTTGATCCCATTGTACCATCCTGTACCATGGATAGTTTAATTAGTGTAGATGCTAATAAGTACATTTGACAAAAAAAGAAAAAAAAAGAAGATGGCTGTTGCCTTCCGTCTGCTTTCGGTTCGAACCATTTACGAACCAAAAGCAGCCTAAGAAATTTTATGAGAACTATTTGTGAATAATTAGCTTTACATTTTGGATATTTTTTTAAACACCCAGATCAGCAAGTCGGCATTGTTTTTTTTTCTTTTTTTTTTTTTACACCTTTATCACAGTTTAAACCATGTCTGCGCTCTGCCGCAAGTAACAACTTGGTTTAGAGTTTTTAAAGTTCAGGGAAGTTGTTAAGCAGGCTTGAAAGACACACAAAATAAATTAAATTGGTGATACTTCATCAGCAAGTTGTTGAGGAGCGTCAAGTATGCTTCAAAGTTACAGGAGCGTTGTCTCACTAATGTAAACAAAATAATATTTAATAGTTTTATGAATTTTCATCATCTAAAATGCCAATCATTTAAAGTGCGATTTTAATTCTTTTGATTTTTTTCCCTTCAGTCTATTTTATTTGTCTGAAATAAATGTTGTCTAATGTCTATTACTTGTTAGAATATTTCTTCTCACATTTTTATTTCGTTATTTGTACAGTTACTTGCTACTATGATTACATTTATAATTAATTAATTTTCCTAGCATTAAATTTAATGCATTGTTTAAATTATAGCCTAATAATAAAAACATTAAAAATCAGCAATTTTTTTTTTGTTACAAGACTTTATACATTTATTATAGTCATTCTCCCCTCACCCAAAAGAGAAAGGTTTTGTGTGAATTAAAAGACGCGCTGTTTGCGTGCAGCTAGGACTTGTTTGTCTGATAGTGTGAAATAAAAATATTCCACAACCTCTATCTTTGTTCAGGTGTGAAAATTTAACATACCGCAAGTCTCTCTCTCTCTCTCTCTCTCTCTTGTGTGTGTGTGTGTGTGTGTGTGTGTGTGTGTGCTGCTTTGCATGCACCCACAGCTATCTTTACTAATCTAAATTCTCAAGGGAGATTCTCAACCCTTTTCCACCATTCAATTCAAATTTACGTCTTTCTTTGAATACACAGGTGTGCAGTACTCATTGCAAAACCGTATTGACCTCATGTGGCTGTTTCTAAGAAGAAGAAGAAGAAAAAAAATCCAAGCACTGGGTTTGTACATGAGATGTCCTTGAAGAAATTGCTACACGTTTGTAAAACTGACCATCATGTAGAATAAAAATGAGGTTTAATAGAACGTATTATATCTCTGGATTCCTCAGTGCAGCCTTACGGGTAAGCAGAGTTAGTGTAGTGTGGAGAAACTCTTTCGTGATAAAGAAAAGCGTTCTTAAATAATCTTGAAATGAGTCAGCAGGGGGAGCTCGTCAACCTCCAGTGACTATGACAAAGTACTGTACAAATTCAATGGAATTGACAAGATAAGATTAGTTTCATTAGTAAAATCTTTTTTTTCTTTTAACGGTATAAGATTAAAGTTCAATGTAAATTCAAAAACTCCAAATATAAGTATGTACTAAATATTCTAAATTGCCTCTGTTCATAAAAGAAATCAGCATTTATTTTTGTATCAAGTTACAAAAGTCCCTCGCTGCAAGATGTTTATCTTGTCTAGACTGCCTGACGTAAACATATTTCTCATGATTATAGCGTCAGTGGACAGACACACATACTTCACCCTTGGTTTTTGGTTCCTCTTATTGTTTCTTTCTTTCTTCCTACGTAGGTCCTACAGTATTTTTTTTATTGCTCTTACTTTCCTTACTGAGGGTTAAAAAAAAGCTGTCATCTTGCATCGTATTTTACTCTATCGATGTTGAGGTCAATTCATATTCTGCAACAGCACCTCAGACTATTCCTGGCTGTAGTTCAACTTATATGTTCTTCAAATTTTAAACAAAATTTAAAATTTTATTTTTTGTAAAAGTTTTGTTCAGGTTCCTCCGTAACATGAAAATTCGGTTAATAATGTATCCAGGGTAATGCGCTTGGTCTAATATATATATATATATATTTCCCCATAGTAACAGTAACATAACAGGGTGTTGGATGAGCTGGTACCATGGGAACAATTTCACATGATCTAGCCATAAGCATCCGTCCATTTTCTATATTGCTCACCCTGTGAGGGTTGCTTGGGGGGGCTTGAGCATATTCTAGGGAACTTTCAGCAAGAGATGACAGTGAGATGACACTCTGGATGGCACGCTAACTCATTGAAGTGAAGACTTCACACAAACTGAACACTTCAGGTAATTTGAAAACACCTACACTGCGTGTCTTTGGACTATGTGAGAAACCGCCAGGCATGTTGACAACAAACTCGTACACACAAAGACCAGAGGTGAGAGTCTACTCCTCAACCCCGGTGCTCGAGGCAAAAGTGTTAACCACTACACCGACATGTCACTATATTAACAATGAACAGGGTCTTTAAAAAATAGTTGTTTAATAAAAGAAAAAAAACCAAATAAAAAATATTAATATTATATGTAGTAATGTGTTTTTTTTTCTCACAAGGCTATTTTTTTTTTTTTTTTACATTTCTGATCTACTTTCTAGCACAGGAAAGTCTTTTGAGAGAGAGAGAGAGAGAGAGATGTGGGGGCTGGTGAAAAAATGACTCGATCTATAACAAGCGTACCAGGAACTAACTTTTGACGAAGTCTAACCTTCTACCTATAGCTAACTATTAACATAAATACATTTAATGTATACATACATGATGTAATTTAGGCATAATAACACACTTTATATAGCATACTTTATATATCACCCTTTCCATTTACTATGGCATGGGTTCTATAATATAGAATTAGACTCTGGTTGAAAGGTGTTATTTATTCAAGAAAAAATGTGAAACGTATCTGGTAAAGGATCCTGTTTTCAGTTAAATTTAAAAATCCTACTGGAACTACATTTAAGTTCGAAAGGGTTATCTCCTTGTTAAATGCCATGTTCTGGTTTCACGTTGACTAGTTCCTAAAATATTTAACTTCCTGATTTATTCCAATTTAAAAATATACAATGTCAGACACCATATACATACTTCTAACCTGCTGAAGTCATTTGAGGTTACTGTGTGTTAGAGGTTACAGTTATAAAGAAATGTGAAGATGCACATAGAGACTCATTCCATATATATGAAATTAATAATTATACATTTTACTTTGTTTAGCCACTCATCTTAGATTGCATATGTTGAGCTTTATAAAACGGTATTTATAAATGCTGTATTAGAACAGGCACATTTATATTATCAATCTTTTAAGCAAGAAAGGAAACTTAAAAATTGCCAGATTTGCAAAGGTTTTGGTCTTTTTTTTTTCCATACAGACGTGTATGTTTAGTTTATCACGTGAGTCCATAGCATTTGCATTTAATATGCCACCCTAAAGCTCAAGAAATGCAAAAATAATTAATAAAATTGTAAAAGATAAAACTTTTGTAGCTTTTTGCATTTTTTCATAGAAAACATTCACTATGTACAGAATGTAATTATTTATATACTTTTTCTATTATTTCTACACTTTTTCTTGTCAGTGTGACTGTACACTTTCACTATACTTTTTTTTTTGTTGCAGAGTTATAAAAATAATGTACTATATAAATATAATATATTACATATATTAATATATAACTTGTGGCCCCTCGGGATAAATTTGCAGTAACAAAGTGTAAAATTAAATAAATAAATAAATAAATGTATTTATTTAGCAAATAATACATTTTCTGTATAAATGCAGATGCAAACACATTCTGAACAAATTTACAACAGTTCATGTCTAGCTTAACAAATGAAGTCCGGTTTAATGTATGCGGCTTGTTTTTGTTTTTACTCTCTCAATATTAAGCGTCGTATTTCTGTTGCATTTTTATCTTACAGATAATCTATTACACAGAGATTTACCATACAGGCTTTCTGTGATTTCGTGAGGTTGAACGTATTGATCGTATCGTCAGCTACTCTTCCCTTATCTTGTGAAGCTACAGTATATAAACGATGCGAGCAATAATGTAATTTCATTACGCCATTCCCCAGACTAGACGTCCCATTTCATTGCGAAAAACTAACTTTCTAAGAATGAGATGCATAATGTTTGTGTGACTAATTTGTGCATTTAGCTGAAAGGAGCTTAGTTTGAAATGACTGGTCAAGTTTCCACATATGAGTGTTAAGGGGATTTCAAATGTCACTGTGTAATGTTTGTGTGTCTGTCGTACATTTACATACCACCAGGGGGCGCACGAAGCTGCAAATCTAATGCTTTATCGGAGCGCTTCTGCTCAGCACCAGACACCGGCCTCCCACTAAACACCCTTATGTAGGAGTTAGTATAAAGAAAGGAAGGAAGTGGTGGGGAGGGATCTTCTTCACCAGCTATGGATGGAAAATACTGCAGTCATTTTACTTTATATATGTGTGCAATCTTTTCTAATTTCACTTACATTCTGCCTGTAGAGTGCACAATATCAATCAAAGCGGATCGTTTCAACATTCAGTTATTTCAGTTTGGCATTCAATCAAGGTCATCTATGTAGAAAAATCTTTTAAAAATATTTTTAATAAAATATTTCAATATGGAGTATGTCTCTTTTGCATTTCTGAAAAGAAAAAATATATATATATTTATATATAATATATATGTTTATATTTAACTTAGCATGTTTAAGTTAGCATGTTTTTGCTGAAAATGATTAGTCAGACTATCATTGATTCTAATCACTATAGCAACTGGTTAGGCAGTTTAGTGAAATTCAAGCTAAAAGTAAATATTATTAGGGGCATTCAAGTCAAACCAGCACTTGTGATGAAATTTCTGATGAATTCATTAATTCTTTGATACAGAGAATCAACAAAACTGATTAATATTTACAGAACACTTCAAGCAAAGTACAGTGTTGAGACGATAGCCACAATGTCAACTGTTTTAAAGAAGGCCGTACAGATATTTCCGTAAAATGACAAACCTGGCCAGGGTTGCTCGGACCCTACAGCGCTATCTCCATGACCATTCAGCAAGTGGAACTAGTTATGTTTGAAAATCGACAGATAACTTGTCACCAGTTCGTGAAAGAAAAACATCTGTCTTGTAGGAACTATACATACAAAATCATTCAGCAACACCTTTTGCATGTTAAAGAAACTCGACTGGGTGTGCCACGTTCCCCGTATACTGTAGTTCTGACCTCGCTCCAAAACATTAACTCATGTTTGGGTCATTAAAGGAGTTCCTGGAAGGCCGGTGTTTCAGTCGTGAAAATGGCAGGCAGTCCAGTTATGGCTCTGCCATATTGAGAAAACTTTCTGCCTTGACAGTATCCAAGCACTAATAAAAGGGGGATTACGTAGCAAAATAAAGGTAATTTTTTTTTTATTCTCATAACTGTGTATCTGCACAATCAAAAGTGTTGGTTTGACTTGAACACCCCTGGTAGTTACACCAAATAAAAATAACAATATTAATAATAAGTTAACAATGTGAAACTGGTATCATGTGCTGGTATAAAGATGCACTAGGGGTTGAGCTGAAGAACACACCACTTTGAATTAAGAAGAGCAGAAAGCCCTTACACATTCTTTCACAGGGAACTGGAATCTTTCGAAGATACCAAGCTCTTCTGCAAGTTTCCCCTAATTAGACATTACAGGAAGACAGCTCTTTGCTGTTGTTTTATCCAGAAAAAGCTTCACCAAATGAGTTATTGGCAGCTGATCATTTTGAAACTAAATTTGCATTTATTCTTTATTTAGCTCATTTGTTTGAATTCTGGACTTGACTCAATGTTAAATAACGTTTCCTGGAAAGATGCCTTTTATCAGCTTTTCTTGTGCGTTGAAAGTTTATATTTTAATATTGAAAAATGCTAAAACCAGAAGCTGAACCGAACCTTATTGCATTCATATGTCATCAACATTTTGTACAGAACGTGCTAGGTTTTGTGGTAACCCAGTTCTGCTGATCACCCTTCACCCTCAATGCTGTGAATTCCCTAAAGTATTTTTAGTAGAACCAGCTGCCATTAAAGGTCACATTGCAGACTGGAGTCCCTCCGAAATGCAGATTTAGTGTTTTATAATGTCAGAATAAATACACTTATTTCTGAAAGGCACCATTTTGTTAGAGAACATTTTTAAACAAACAAGAGTCCAAAAATATTCTGAAAAAAGAGAATATCCATGATGCTGAGTAAATCTGTTGTTTATAAATGGGAAAATATCACAATCCAGGATGCCATTAAGGCAATCCTCGGTAATTAGGTGAAGAATGCATTAGCCGGACAAGCTTATGATAATGCTTTCATCATTATGATTCAACAGTAGACATTACAGTATGTTCATGGAGTAATAGGGTTTCCTCCAAAAACTGTTAAAATTCTTGTATCTCAGTGGATTTGAGTTCTGGACTTTAATTTGGCCATTACAGCCCTTTAGTGTTGCATGGTTTGCTCGCATCCTTGGGACTATTGTCCTGCTGCATAAACCCATTTCAGCCCAGCGTGTAGCATTTGCTTGAGGGTGCAACTGCTGGTAAAGTCACTTTAATAAAGACTGCAGCGACATTCAGGCCAAACATTGCTATCTTAGACTGAAAACAGTAAACAGGCAAGGATCATGTGTTTCTACATTGTAAAAAATGCTGAAGGCATCCAAACTATACAATAATCATTTAATATTGTGCCTTCATAATGTCTCTAATCTGAGGTGCTGTTAAATGCTGAGTTCTGCGGCTGGTAAATCTAAATGAACTTCTTCTCTGCAGCAGAGGTAAGTTTTGGTTTTGCTTTCCCAGGCTGGTCTTCATGAGACCCTGTTTCATTAGCCAAACAGCTTGGATCTTAAAAAAAACAACTGATTGTTGTTTTTGTTGTTATTGTTACTGTGAGATTTTTAGCACAGTTGGAACCTCAGACCCATAGAAACAAGACGAGGTCTTATGGAAATAGTGAAGTGCACCTGTGCACGTGCGGGTCTGGAGGCAGTGCCCAGCTGGCATGCGGGCATAAGGCTGGTAAGTGATGGTGGTGGGCAGAGTGGCAGAATGGGCTCACGTGGGCAGCAGGTTCTGCATACTCCCAAGAATGGCTTCTCTTGCTGGCTTGGCCAACCCCCCCCCTCCTAGCTTTCTCTGGGTGTGGTTGTAGATGGGAGTCCAATGCTTTCCCAACTGAAAACGGGGGCCTTAACATGAAGAACAGCAACCTTTTCTTTCCTCTTCAGTGGCAGGATCATGCAGGCTGGCTCTAGGTGAAATTTCCGTGGCTCTCCTCGCTATCTTGGCCAACTGGACCTTGTGCAGTCCTCTCATGGCTGTCCTAAAAGCAGAGATCAAACGGCTGCATTCAGTTCTTGCCATTGAAGTCCCTGGAGTGCATCATATTATCCTGCTTACAAGCCACTCTTCACATTTTAGCATCCGCCCCGAACGACTCTGCTCGTCAGACCTTTTAGCGCGGGGAAAGCCCGAGATGCATTAACGATGATAATTCACCAGCTGTGCCCTTTTTACTGGCCCCGCCCCTTTGCACATTTGCAGAACGGGAGGCTGTCCTACCTAGTGAGCCTACAAAGTGAGTGAGGAGCGACAAAAGGTTTAGGCACACACCCAAAACAGGTGCATGCTGTGACATTACTTAATGACCTAATTCCATACGTGTTATTTCATAAAGAAATCTTCAGTATTGTTCTAGTATGTATAAAATTAATCACAAAACAAAACACATTGAATTAGAAGGTGTGTTCATGATGGCCCTGTTTGTAGCCATGTTGCATCCCAGAAAGTCTCAAAAGCTTTGCATTTGTAAACAGTCCTTCTCACTATTCTGCATTTCACATTGTTTGGAAATGGTCGTATAACCCTTCCAGAATAGATACACAGCAACAGCTGCTTCTCAGTGGCTATGAATGATGTCCTTTCTTCTTGGCATGATGTAGACATACACCTGACTGCATTGGACTGGCAAATGATTGCCTTTATAAGCGTTTTCACACTTCATAATAATTAACTAACCTTGTGGATTTTTTAAGTTACAGTTGGTTTCTAATTAATGTCCCAGTGATTGTGGAAGTGCGAAGGGTGTACTTATATGTGAGACCTGGTTTCAAAATGTTGGCTTGTTTTTCTATACAGAGTACTGTACCTCTCACGTTATCTCATAGATCCTAGGAAAGCTTTTATATATGTTTATGTCTATACATAAATAACATTCATGAAATGTATCAGTCGGAATTTGGGTCTCATCATAGCACAGAGACAGCACTGGTTAAAGTGGTAAATGACCACCTACTGGCCTCTGTTCAGCTTTGTGTCTCCTTGCTTGTGTTATTTGACTTTAGTGCAGCTTTTGACACCATGGATCATAGTATTCTACTTGTTAGAGTAGAGACTGTTGTAGGAGTTTTAATCTTAGAAATATTGCCAGGATAATGAATATATTGTCATGCAGAAAAAATAGTTCCTGCTTTTCTTCCCTCTAAGCTGGATTATAGTCTTGCATTACTGTCTGGATGTTTTACTAGGTCCTGCCGAAGTTCCAGCTTGTAATCTTGCTGAAAAATATATTCAACTCATACACTGTGTGACTGTGACCATACTGTACCTAAATGTTCTTTCTTTTTTTCTCTCTCTCTCCCTCTCTCTCTCTCTCTCTCTCTATTTCCCTCTTCTGTTCTCTCTCTGTTAAGCTACATATGCCACCCATGAGCTGCCAGTGATCCAGACCCCCTTTGCCTTCTGGACCTGTCTGACTCGTCCTGGTGCCCGGCTTCTGGTTGTAGAACTCATTGCATGGAGGACCTGTGTGGTCTGCTTGGGGTGCGGGTGGTGACTGGGGATGGTCTTGGCCTAGGCTGATACAAACAGCTGTTCTTTAAAGACTTGAAAGAACTGAAATTCCCACAAACAGTTTTGTACCTGAACCTCTAATAATAAAAGTGGACTTCATATTAACTTAAACACCTCTCCAGTTATACTGAATTCCCAGCTGCCTAACACACAGTATGACTGCAGATCAGTTCCTGTTTTTCGGTATCACTCAAATGAGGATGGGTTCGCTGTTAAGTCTGGTCTCAAAAGTGTACTTATTATTATTCATTACTGTATAATCCCAACTTCTAGGAACTAAAGGTTTGGTACTACAGAAATTGGTAAATGTAACAGGGGTGTGAATACTCGTGCAAGTCAAAGTCACCTCATACAGCTTCCGAAGCACTGTTATTGGCGGGTTGATGACTTTTGTCTCAAGCATCCTGTGTTCTCTGATGTCTTTGTATAAGTTTCTGTGCATGTCTTCTGTGGGTGTTGTTTAAAAGGCCAAATTTTAGAATGTAAAAAAAAGAGAAAAGATCCTATTGCTAGTTGCAAATTTTTCGTATGAAGCATGTGTTGGATGGCATTCCAGTGAATTTGATCTAAAATGGATCATTAAGGTTTTGTTTAGATTATGTGTATGTTTGTCGAGCGTACATTGTCGTTAAAGTGAAAAGCTGATATACCAAAAAACTAATAAATGCTTCATGAATATGATTCTATTTTTCAAGTTATCAATAATGATTTGAATGAAAATTGTTGTAATACATTAGGAAATGCGCAACATGCATGCATTTTCACTAGGGCTCTTAGATTTTTGGACAAAGATGTATGTATACTGTATGTGTGACTGTTTAGGTTCCACGAAGGTGGAATTAAACATGAAAATGTTATGAGGAAAAAGTTTCCACATTTCACCACTAGAGGGCAAATGAATCAAACATTCAAAGCTCAAATTGAAAAAAAACAAAAAAAAAAAAACAACTGACTGCAATGATAAGACCATTTCTACTAGTTAATGGCATTTGTGTCCCCAAGGACTTAATGCAGGACTAAACACACACACACACACACATATATGCAAAGGTTTGGGCAAACTTTCCAATTCACAATTAGAACAGCAATGCTGAACGCATCTTAAATATGCAATAATCTCTTTTTTATATTGAGGTGTGTCTGATACTTATACTCTGTAAAGCCTTCACAATTCCTCAACATGTGGTTGATAAATATAATACAATATATTTTATATGTTTATTACATATTTTTACAAGAATGCATGAATGGTGCCCTTTATCTGCTTTAGAAAAACACCAGCACTTTGTCATGCACATCATGAAAGCAGGCACTGTTACTTCAGTAAACACAAAAGCCCAAGAGGAAGGAAGAAAAAAAATATCAGACCCCAGCCAGAAATAAAAGAGAGTGCAGAGAAAGGAAAGAGTGACAAAGAAGCAGATGAGGGTACAGTGAAAAAACAAACCATAAGCCAATTTCTCCTCAGTCTACCAAAACAAAAAAAAAAATTCTCTGACCCTGATTCCCTGAGGGTTAAAATTACACAGTTGATGGTTGAATCATAATGAAAATATTAACATAGACTATGTTATTAACATAGACGTAATTACCCTGCAACAATTCTTCAGATATTAATCATTTCTTTTTCAATAGTATTTATTATGAATGATTACATAATCAAACTGTTACCCTTATAACACACAGAAATGTATTTATGCAGATATCACCCAAATGACAAGGGGTTCCCTGTCGAGTCTGGTCCTCTCAACATTTCTTCCTATTCTCATCTCAGGAGTGTTTTCTTGCCATCGGCGCCCTCGAATATAACAATAGAAATTTTAATTTTTATAAGTTTATACTTAATTTATACTAATATTTAACTAATTTCATCCATACTTTCTATTTCTGTAAATTAAGACAATTTCCCTTATTAAAAGTGTTTTACAAATAAAATCGAAATGAAATTAATCAAACTATTATAGGCTTTTAAAAATTTTTAAACAGGCCACTGTAAGAAACACTGTAGTAACAACCCAGTGTTACAATGTGCTTAAAAATAAAACTTTGCACATAATGCTTGTTCATAATTAATTTATTACATTGTCATGGGAAAATAGGAGACATTTTTTCTTTTAAAAAATGTAAAAGTTATATATTTTTGCATTAATATGACATACCAGAGGTAGGTATTTCCCTAGTGTATGTCACCAATAAAAATTTGGCCAAAATGATAGCTTATAATATCTTAAACTAGCCATAAGCCATAGACTAATATATGTTTCTCTTATTCCCAGCCGTACCTCAAATAAAATGATAAAATCACAAAAAATATATTTGAAAAAATATATAGGAAACTTGCTTGGATGAAATGATGTTGAATAAAAGAAATTACTCAACTAGTGTTTAATCCATGCAGTTCGACATTTTAGAAACATTGCCAGTCAGACTTTATCTCACACTACACATTGCTGAGAAGTTGACTCATACTTTCATTTTCTCTCATTTGGATTGTTTGCAATGCATTGTTCACACTCACGCACGTAAATAGCTTAAACTGTAGATGGATTACGGTGTGGAAAGAATCTGGCGTCAGCAACAGTGAGAGTTTTTCCAGTTATTTCCTGTTCCAAGATCAAAACACAAAATTATGGGTGAGTCTCTCTTCCTGCACGTGTGTACATTTATACTGTAGCACTTCCTCCCAGGAGGCCTACAGGAAGCAATGGCACGTCGCAGCTTTAGCTTTTCTTAAGTTTTATATTTGTTCTATCATACGACCATTTACTCATTTACATATTCAGTACATGTAGGTTTTTTATAAATAGTTTTTTAAACAAATAAAAATAAAATTTTAGTTTATATATAATATAAAAGTATATATATATATATGAAATATACTATATATATCTGATTGCTTTATGAAGAATTTTTATAAATAGTTGTAATTAGTATTTATTTATTTATTTATTTTTCTATTACACTTTTTTTTGACATGGTGGTGCAAAGGGTGGTGTTTGTTTCTTGCAGCTTTCTATGTTTTTCTTTTTTTTTTCCATCTCAATCACAAGGCTTCTAAACTTCCCACATACTCTATGATTGACCCTAACTTACAGTAGGCTACCAAACCCTGATATTTCCTGACTTTTATCTTTGTGGTCATCTGAAGAAGGACGTCATCTCTGCATGTAACAACATCAGTTTTGACACATCAAAAAAACTTTCAGTGTTCTTGCTTTAAGCACATACTGTACTATACATATGTGCTGTGCAGTCAGGATCCCTTGATTTGAGCACTGGATGTATTTTATACTTTTAGAAACATTTTCCATATATTTCCAACCTGAATTTTAATTGAACAAGATGGTTTTTGTGTTTACTTGGAACTAAAGTTTAACCTCTTATTACCCCTGGAAATTACTCATTCCCTTTTTTCTTCGAGGAATTGAATTTCCTGCTCCTCCTCTAGCACAAAGTGAACTAAAGTGATGGTAATGGTAACTAGTGCTTAATGCATGTAGTGTTAATATACATTTTAAACATTACTTTTATTTGTATCTGTTTTGATTATTTCTAATGCACTAAAAAGTCTACAGATTGATTACAGTTTGAAAAATGTGCATCACAATGTATGTATTTTACTAAAATACATATAGAGTAGCCACATGGATATTTAAGACTAAATTTAAACCCTTCTTTAACCCAAGAGAGAACTACTTGTTCCTCTTTTTTAAGGAAGGGCACTTCCTGCAATGGCTTCTTGTCCTTTTCTGCACATGATCTTATACATAGCTTTTTAAATGTCTTTCATTATGTACAGACTTATGCTTTTTCATTGATCGGGTAATATGAACAACTTTCACATTTCACATTTTATAGTTAATCTTAGCCATGTAACATCACATATAGCGGTAAGGGTATATTGTAAAAGATATACATGACCCAGCATGACCTCATGATAGTATCCTCAGTGGTAGATTAATGTAAGATTTCATACCTAAACCACAGAATGTTACTGAGGTGGTTGTTCTGGATTTACATATTTGACTGAGAATTTTTGCTGATGTTGTTATTATGTTGCTTTTTCTTTTTTCTTTTTTTATTAATGTTTTTTTTTCTAAGAGTGGACACTCTCTTTAAACACTGAATATTAGCTATTACTACAAAAAATGCATTTCTCTTTTAAATAATTAATAACAAAGAAGTCACCGCCTTCATGTCCGTATTGCAACGTAAGTACTGGGCAAAGGCCTCAGTTCTATGAATATGAAATGTCACAAGTTTATGTGCTGCACAAACCTGCAAAATCATCGCAATGAACTTCACATTTCTCCTGATTTCATTGTTCAGTATTGCAGGGTTTTTAGGAAAGCGTAATAGTTGTGACATTTACCAATGTTAGTCTACGCAACATAGAGATTCACCCTAGACACGTTTCTTAGCATAGTCACATACTTAAAAGACTCATTTTGAGAAATTATTACAAACCTTGGAGCTGTTAGGAAGCAACTCATGGGACCACCAGATTAGCCTAATGACTAAAAGGTTTTATTAATTAATTAATTAATTAATTAACTAATTAATTTATATAGAGGCCAATTAAAGTTAATAGGGTAAGTTGAAGGTCTGGAAAACCTGGAAAAAAAAGATAAAATAAGAAAAAAATCAAATAAAGATGATTACGTTAAGAAAGGCTGTAAAACTTACCGTACACTGATGAAAATAAAGAATAACTATATTAACATAATGATGAAGCATAACTAGTTGCTAAATGCAATAACAGAAGAGGAGAACAATTGAATGAGCAAATCAGAAACAGGTCATTAGAATGTACCCTCCTCCAGGCTCCAGGCTGGTGTTGTCCCTCCCGCAGGATTATAATGGTGCCACAACTTGTGTGAGCGCAGCTTTGTGATATTGGGCGCCTGCAAGAGAGAATTTAAGCGAGGGAAACGAGAATGAGTTTGAGTGTGCGTGAGAGAGGGTTTGAGAGAGTTTTTTTTTTTGATCACTCAAGATTGTGGCAGAAATATAACGCTACATATACACAAGTTTGTAGCATTAAAGGAGTTCCTGGGAGGTCAGTGTTTCAGGCAGTCTTCAACGTACTCTAGAGAGAAGACTTTTACCGTGATTGTATCCAGGTGCTAATGAAATGCTTGGATACGTGCATTAGTGTAGCAGACATAGACATAAAGGTAGTTTTAAGAGGAAGGAGTCATACTGTGTCAGTCTATTGCTCGCACAAACACAATCTGCACAGAAGAGTCAACAAAAGAAACCCTATATGCCTCATATGCCCAAAAGAACAGAGTAAATGGCAGACTACAGGCATACAGTAGGGTTGTGTTCAACACTTTACTTAGACGTTGTATTATTATTTTTCTTTCACTTACAGTGACCAGACTGTTAAAAACAACGTAGCACCTCCATAAAACTGTCATCATGTAGTCGGCTTCTGTACGCATAAAATGTGAATAATGACAAAATTATCCCCTGATATGGAATTCTTTTGAACTGGTGTGTGAAACTGGTCTCACTAACTTGTGCATAGTTTCCCGAGGTCTAAATTTGATACAAATTTAATTTGTTCAGGACAAAAATGGAACTTCCCTTGCTTCCTCTCATTGTTTCTTAAGCAGCTCGTGCTTGCACACTAGGTTAGAAGCGTATCCTTTCTGACTAGACTTTAGGGAAAAACATTTTATATATCAAAGAAAAGAAAAAAAAGAAACCTTATTGGTGCTGTAAAATGTGCAAGTGCTGGGAAGCACTAGAAGTACCAGTTATAGAAATGAAACTTCGCACTGAATATGCATTTCTGTTTCTCACTTAGTAAAACTGCCGAGGAAAGTAATATGCTCTCCTTAGGCGTGTTCTCACTTCAATTCACCCCTAAACCCACATTTGCAAGAACCAAGAACTATTTTTAGAACTTGGCAAATAACCGCTGTGAAATGAGCATAATGTTAATCGGCAGCATTAAAGATCAACAGATTCTTTTCTTATAACAAGACCACATTAAACGCTCTACTTCTTTATTCGCCAAAATGATTTCTAGCGCTGGGAGTTCGTCATTTCACAATCAAGATGTGTAATGTTAGGTAGTAATGTCCGAAATCAGACATTGATAATTTGCTGAAGAAGTAAAAGGATGTCTCGTACAGTGGGTCTTCTTGGTTGTTTTCATGGCAACACACAGGATGCAAACTTTTTTATTTATATCAGCTGACTCCTCATCAAGGCAAGTGGTTTCCTCCTTCCCTCGCTCGCTGTCACTCTTTTTCTCACCCACTATGGTGGCATTTGCTGTATAGTGTAAAGTGTACAGTAAATACTATTTCTGTTGAAAATTCAACTTGCACATGCAGGTGCTTTGGTGTCAGAAAAGTATTCAACATGCTTGAAGGCATAGAGGCGGTACCAGCGTTCTCCGGTTCAGGGGTTTTATTATGGAACTAATAAAAAAAAAAAAAAACATTAACATAAACTCACTCAGCACTCGTCTAATGGGCTCTCTGTCTAACACATACCCATGAACACACTGTCGTAACCACTGTACTATATGTGCATAGGCTATTCGGTATATTACCGTACAGTATATGTGGTAAACAAATATCATTACATCTCCCCTTTTTTGAGTTTCAAAATAGTGTAACAACAACGTATGAATTTTATATTACACTTCAAACAAATAGAATAACCAAACAAACAGTTATTTCACAGAATTTTCTTAATATAAACAACTTTCAATGTAACTTGTGTACATAAATATACTGTACAGAAGACTTTCTAGGGATTCCGGGTAGGTTACCGTTCACCCACATACAGTAGATGCTGAGGATTATTCTGCCTCATTAACTATGAAGTCTTTCAAGTATGCAGGCTTTCGAACAACTCTTCCTCTGATTGTAACAACATTTTCACGTTGCTCAGGAACATGCTGCTCTGTGCTCTGAATTTGGACATTCTGTGGATGTTCTGTTTTGCGTTAGTTTACTTTCGGCTTTTCGGCATGACGGCTGTCGTAATAATGCTTGTATTTGGATTTCGCTTTACTGTCTGCCGCTCTCACTTTTAAGAAATCAGGCCACTCAGGCAGCAGTTTCTTTTTCAGGACAGAACTGGTGTTCTCATCTGGCGTCCGAGCATCAGCTGTGCAGGGCTATATCCTGTCGCTTGGATAGGCGTAACTCTGTATGCGAGTAGAGCTTAGAAAAGATCTCCTTGTCCGAGAATATGTTTTGCTGTTCTAACTGCTTTTTCAGCCTCTCCATTTGATTGAGGGAAATACGGGCTTGTGGTGACGTGATGAAACCCGTGAGCTAACGCAAAATCCTGAAATTGTTGACTAATGAATTGGGGACCATTGACAGTAACCAGTATACTGTATCAGGTCAACCACATCTGGCGAACATGTTGCTCAACCTTAACCTTAATATCAATGAATCTGGAGAAATAGTCAACAACTACAAGGTAGTTTCTTTTGTCAACCTCACAAATATCAGCTGCAATTCTCTTCCAAGGTCCATCTGGTAAGAGGGTAGTAATCGAAAACGAGAGAACTGGGGCTTCGGACAAGAGCCATTTGATTCTTGTAAGAGCCTTTTCTTGAGCATGACTCCAAGTCCAAGCTGTACCAGCTTTAAGAAGATGGTTCAGCGGATGGGTTACATTAGCCAATCCAGGTAAGTAACAACCTAGATAGTGAACCATCCCCAAGATCCTCTTCACTTCAGTCATGTTCTGTGGAGGTTGAATATTCATTATAGTATCCACTTTTTATTTGTCAGGTCTGACTCCCTGAGAATCAATGACATGACCCAAAATATGTTTGTCTCAACAGGCATTTGTCCTCATTGACTTGCAGTCCAGCATCAGAAATCGTTTCCAAGACTCTCTTTAGTCAACGATCATGTATCTCTTGTGTCTCTCCATAGACCATAGAAAAGAAAAAAAATGAATGTGGTGAGTTTAGCACTCTCTCTTTCCAGTGGAATTTGCCAATCATGTATCTGGATCCAACAGCGAGAACATTGTTGCACCAGACATATGAGGTAGTATGTCATCAAGAGTTGGTAGAATGTATTGTTCACATTCAACTGCTTGATTTAGGCGGTTTAAGCCAACACATATCCTCACTTGCCCATTTATTCGGGGCACTGGCACCATATGAGCACATCATTCAGTCGGCTCGGTGATTTCTTCGCTCACGCCACACCTCAACATTCTCTCTAATTCTGCTTTTTCTTTAGGGAGTAAAGGCACTGACACCCTTCTAGCTGCTAAGATCGCATATGGGATAGCATCTGCTTTTAGCTTAATTTTCACAGGAGTGGTTTTAAGCAGTCCAACTGACGCGTTTGGTGCATGTGCGATATTGTAAATTCGCTGAACTAGTCCAAGAGCTGCTGAAACATCTCTGCTGAGCAGGTTATTGACTTGCAGTCCAGTCATGACGTACACTGTGAAGCAGTACTTAGTAGCGAGTGCTTGTTTTGAACTTTCCAACACTTCTCACTTTTCTCTCCTGGACAATCTAGCACTGTGTTGACTAAGTTCAAATCAGGCTTTGTCCTAAAAACGTCATAAGTTTGCTCTGAAATGACACTAACGTCTGCTCCAGTGTCAATTTTAAACTCACCTCAGTGTCTTGAATCATCAAAATTACATGCCATGGGTCATTTGAGTCTTTTGCTGTTATCGCACCAAGGAAAAATGAATCTTTGTGTTCTTTGCCCACTACATTTACATCACAGACTGAATAGTCCGACACACAACAGCATAATGGCCTCTCTCACCACATTTTCGACACTTTGCTCGTCTTGCTGGGCAGTTGATAGTCTTTGGGTGGTGTTTGTCACACATACAACAAAACAAACATTAACACAAACTCACTCAGCGCTAGTCCAACGGGCTCTCTATCCAACACATACCCATGAACACTCTATTGTAACCACTGTACTATATGTGCATATAGTACCATATGTTACCGTATATACGCTAAACAACTAAAGTGTCAACTGCTAAAATGCCACAAGTTTATGTGATGCACAAACCTGCAAAATCATTGCAATGCCCTTCATATTTCTCCTGATTTCATTCTTCAGTATTGCTGGAGTTTTAGGAAAGTGGAATAGTTGTGACATTTCCTAATGTTTGACCATCACCTAATGCGAGGTAAGACACTGATGTTGGACGAAAAGGCCTGGCTTGCAGTCTCCGCTCTAAGTCATCCCACAGGAGTTCTATCTGGTTGAGTTCAGGACTCTGTGCAGGCCAGTCAAGTTCTTCCACAACAAACTTGCTCATCCTTGCTTTGTGTGATGGCGTGCAGTCATGTTGGAACAACTAAGGGGCCATCGCCAAACTGTCCCCACAAAGTCGGGAGCATGAAACTGTCCAAAACGTCTTGGTATGCTGAAGCATTAAGAGTTCCTTTCACTAGAAGTAAGAGGCCGAGCCCAACTTCTGAAAAATAACCCCAAACCAGCTCCAACATGACTGCGCACCAGTGCACAAAGCAAGGTCCATAAAAACATGGATGAGCAAGTTTGGTGTGGAAGAACTTGACTGGACCTGCACAGTCCTGACCTCAACCCAGGTTTTCCCAGGCTTCATTTCTTGAAAATGAAAAATCTACTCAAACTCTCTAAATATTAAAATATTAAATTTCAAGTGTGAGTAAATTACTACAAATTGATTAAATTTACATTATATTCACAGTATAAATACCATGTATCTTTCGGTCTAGGTCAGTATACGCATAAGGAAGATTACTGACTTGATAGTTGGCCAAAAGATGATCATCGATGACAATGTCCTTCACAAGGAGTGTAAGCCACAGAAGGTGCTGTATTGAAGCATATTCATGGGAAGTTGGCTGGAAGGAAAACATGTGGAAGAAAAAGGTGCAAGCAAAGCTGATTCAAGGTTTTGGGAGAGTTTCACAAAGTGAAGACTGGAGTCAGTGCATCAAGAGCCATGATGCACAGAAAAAGGGAAAAGGGCTACAGCTGTTGCATTCCTAGTGTCAACCTATTCCTGAACCAGAATAATGTCAGAAGTGGATAAGGAGAAAAACACCTTGTCTGTCGCTCAGTGGTTCAAAATCATGTTTTCAAATAAATGTAACTTTTGCATGTAAATGTAAAAATAAAGTTTTTCTACATTTTTGTATTGTAGTTCCTTGTTTGATCGATCTTAGCAAATATTAAAATATTTTAAAATACTGGATTTTTTTATATTCATGAGCTGTAAGCCATAATTATCAAAATTAAAACAACCAAACAAATTTAAAAAAGGCTTTAAATATTTCACCTTAGGTTGTAATGAATCTATGTGCACTATATGGCCAAAGTTTGGACCTTCACACTCATAGATGAGCCTTAGCCAAACTGTTGCAACAGCGTTAGAATCGCCAAGAATGCTTTTTTAAATTGTGAATTTCCCTTCACTTGAAGCAATGTCTCTGTGCACAAAGAGAGGTTTATACTGTAAAGCCATGTTGTGCACAGAAAGGTTTGGAAGAACTCTGGAGGTGGCCTGCACAAAGTCATGCACACAGTTAGATGTTTGAGTAACATTCAGGAGAGTCTGCATGATGTATTCACATGCAAAGTTACAAATGTTGGGTTAAACACATCTAGTGTGAATTTTAGATTGAATCAATATGAGACCCAATGACCACGCAACTGCCATTGCTTAAAGATTGCATGTACATCTAGGGAATTAAAGGGACATCCACTAGGTGGCACATAAGAGCCAAAACACGCCTGTCAATCAGATTTCCACGTCTTAATTAAATACGGAATTTCATGCATAAAAATAATAAAGTTCTTCAGCATTGTCGTTAGTGTTGACATATGGCTCCAATCATTAGCTATAATATCTATTTAAAACTTTTGAAAAATAATTTAGACTGGAACACAGGACTTTTTGTTAGGTTTGAAGGCGAAATTAATTATTATAATTTTTTTTTCTTTCTTTTATTTATGTTTTTTTTCAAAATTTATACAATAGCTATACAATACAATAGGGAAACCAGTACTGAATAACTGTCCCAAATATCAGTTAGAAGTGCAAGGTACAAAAACTATCACCCTGATAAAAAGGAAACATACATTTGAGCACAGTTATCTGATAATGTGCAAAACATTGAAAAACAAACCATCAGGTGCAAAAGTAAATAACACACATGCAAATGTAATTAAAAAAAAAGTTGCAGGAGTTTTAAAATTTAATGTTCATTCACAAATGAGTGGAGCGGTCGTCCACACTTGTGGTTTGTGAGTACACTGAACCTGTGGCCTGTGTCATGTAGCGCTTTAAACACTGCACTTGGAAGCATGAGGTCTGGCGCAAAAGCCTAGTTAGATGCTTTGCAAATTTTTGACCCACAAACACATACAGGAACGGATTGAGGCAGCTGTGCGAGTACGCAACGGCTTCAGTGGCTTGCAGCATCAGCTGGATCCTTTTGCTCATCTCACACTGTGGACGCAGGATGTGCTTCAGTTCCAGTGCTTTGAGGAGTGCTGCAATGTTGTACGGTATCCAGCAGCAAAAAAACACCACCATGACCACAACAACAAGACGAATGGCCAGTTTCTTGGAATTACGCAGCATTTGAAGCCTGCGTAGGACCATTGAATAGCAAAATCCCACAATACTCAGTGGGATCAGCATGCCCAAAACATTCATTTTAATAAACGCTGCACTTCTCACCTCATTGTGACTTTCTTTATTTTTGGGATAAGCACTGCAAACTATTTCTTTTCCAAATGTTTCAACTCCAAGATACAGTAGCTCAGGAAATGATGCTGCAACAGCTAGCATCCAGACTACCA
>JAOVVB010000037.1:1455871-1465890 GCA_028570985.1 Heterobranchus longifilis
AGACGATATCCTGGATAACATTCAGACACTGAGAGTTTTGAAGGAGAAATAATTTGTCTGAATGTAAGAGATTCTTTCATATATGAGGTATGTGTCATATTTAATCACATTACTGATTCTGAGTCTTGTTGACTTTTAGTTTCATTATATTTGAGCTGCTTTTAAATCATTAGTGACGGGACTAATGGATTTGATCGTGGATCGTGTGTGTCTGTGATGCTACTCATGTTTGTTTCTTAAAAAAGTGGTAATGTTTTGATGTGTGGAGTGTTTTAGTTCCATCTGAAGAGTTTTATTCATATTTTATTGATTATCGGGATAATATCATGAATCCCAGTATTTTGGTGGATAATCAGGACATGATATTTTGTACGACAGTGATCAGCTGTGAATTATTAAGAGCAGCCATCAGCCTGGTGTTTACATTTTTCTTTTCTTTTTTTTTATGAATACCGACTGCATGTTGGAGCATGTAGTTGAGTTACACAGAGTACACAGAGTACACAGACAGAGTACACAGACTCTGTAAGTGTATGTTGTATTAATATCTTTAATGCATTATAAAAACATTCTAGAGCTGCACAATATATCGTTTTTTGATCGTCATCGTGATATCAACGTGAGCAATAAACACATCGTGACAGACTGCGACACATCGCAAAAACACTCAGGGAGTTTTTGAGTTATTAAAAGAAAGTATTAGTAGAAAACTTTAAATTATAAATATTCTTTTTTATGATGACTTTTGTGTTCAGTTCAATAAAAGAATGTTGGAAATAATTAATAACTTTATTGTTTTAATTCAACAAGCAGTTTGTTGAACACTTTATTATTTCTTTATTTATTGTTCGTAATATCGTTATCGTGTTATTCAACACCGTTATTGAATATCACATATTTTCCTCATATCATGCAGCCTGAGTCCATCCATAAGACTTTATAATGCAGACTTTATCAAACTCTTTATGAATGTTTATAATCATGAATGACAGCTTATAACGAGGAGTATGAAGTATTATTATTATTATTATTATTATTATTATTATTATTATTATTATTATAAGTGGTGGACATAATGTAATATAAGTGTAGTATTCATAAAAAAAGTTACAAAAGTGATTAAAGAATAATCTGTTTACACGGTGTGTGTTTTGGAAAATAAAGAATTAAATAATACACATAATTTTTTGTCATACACTTGCAGCCAGTAAATCCTGATCATACGTCCTCATAATTGTTTTATAATATCAGACATTGATTTCTTTATTTCACGCACACACAGAGTCCGACCCTCGAGGAGGCCGACGCACCAGTCGGCCCCCGGCGTATAGTTGTTTGTTGTTTGTTGTTTTGTTGTTGTGTTGTTGTGTTGTTGTGTCCCGGCCTCTAATGTGTCTGCTGCTGCCTCCCAGCTGCCTGCAGACGTGCGGGGGCTGAGGGAGCGCTGTGCCGTCACCAGGAGGGAGCTGGCGGTGCGTCTCAGCGCGCCTCATGTCGCACACATCAGACAGAGCTGCGACACCAAGGTGGGACTGTAATCTCTGCTGCTGCTCCACACGGCTGGAAACAACAGCTTCTCATTGTTAACAAACTGCATGTGTGACGTGTTTGTGTCAGATCTGACAGTCTGCAGTGACCTCGCTCCTCCATCTGGACTCTCGTTGTGTTTTGCAGGTGCAGCAGCTGATGAAGGCTGCGAGGACTGGGACCAAGGACGGCTTAGGAAAGTTAGCCATGATACGCAAAGTGTCGTTCCTGCAGAGAAAAGACTCCACAGGTGCAGAAACTGTCATTCACACATTTACAAGAAATACCCGGGATATTCACTTTTTCTCGTAAATTTGTGACTTTATAATCTCAGAGAATATCTGAGTTTTTTGTTGTAAATTTGTGCGTTTTTTCTCATAAATGTAACACTTTAATCTCCGAGAATTTCTGAGGCTTTTCTCACAAATGTATGACTATAATCTCAGAGAATATCCAAGTTTTTTCTCGTAAACTTTTGATTTTATAATCTCCGAATATCCAAGTTTTTTGTCGTAAATTTGTACGTTTTTTCTCGTACATTTCCGACTTTAATCTCATAACCTTTCCTCTGATTATTACCCTCTTTGTACGGTGGCTCACTGTAATCTTGTCAAAGACGTCGTTGTTGTTCACAGTAAAAGAGGTCAAAATCAAAATCACAGGATGGAAACTGATGAAAACCAGTTGCAGTGAAAGCTGCAGGTGTGCGTGCGTGTACGTGTGTGTACCTGTGTGTGCGTGCGTGTGCGTGCGTGTGTGTACGTGTGTGTACGTGTGTGTGCGTGCGTGTGTGTACGTGTGTGTACGTGTGTGTACGTGTGTGTACGTGTGTGTGTACGTGTGTGTGTACGTGTGTGTGTGTGTACGTGTGTGTACGTGTGTGTACGTGTGTGTACGTGTGTGTACGTGTGTGTACGTGTGTGTACGTGTGTGTACATGGCTTTCAGTGTGTGTGATTCCTCTTTTCACTCATTTATCTGAAAGCATCCAGCTGGGCTATGGTGTGTTTTCACAGAAGCGTTTCAGAGAGTTTATTGTGTGTGTTGTGGCACAGCGGTACTCTGGGGAACTGGGCCTTCTTTTTCGGCCCTTCTCTAGGATCCAGCTGAAATGCAAACCTGCCCATTGTGCGACGATGAAAAGGCAATATAATCTATCGCCGTGTGTGTGCCAAGCCCCACTGAGTCCCATTCAAACACAGACACACAGCTTGGTGCCGGATCGTGTGTCGATTCCTTCTGAATGCTAAATATGAGGTAATAATGTGGCTACCGTTGGTGTATTAACCAAAATCTTTGGCCTGGCTGCTGGAACGCGAAGCTTTGTTATACTTTCTTTTAGATTTCACGTCACTCTCGGGTGGAAGGACGGGAGGGGGAAGTGGGATCCAATTTGTCTCTCTGAATATGCTGTCCAGCGCAATAAAGAGGAAAAAAATATAACAGATGGAGCTACAAACAAACAAAAAAGCAGTGAGAACGCTTTGGCTTTAAACCCTGAAATTGACATTCGGAGCCAGCAATCGAACAACAGTTGGCCGTTCTCCCATAAAATTCTAAATGTATATTCATACCATGTTTAAAAAATTCAGGCTATTTTCCCCATCTCGTTCGCTTGTTTCTCCCCTCTGCCGCCTGCCTCGCCTGTGATGAATCTCAATTACAGCAAGGTCACCTTTCATTCGCTTGATCTCTCTGTTGCTTTATTGGAACTGGCAGTACTTCCACACTATTATGGTGCACTTATTGACAGGCCGTTCCCTCTCCAAACAAGACTGACAAAAAATGTGCGAGAGTTACTGGCTCCGCTCTAATTTTGGGTGACAGAATTGGCGCGGGATCGTCATAGCCCGGCTAATGGCCGTGTAGTAATCTCCCGTCGTGCTCTCGGGTGGTGCGAGGCCGGCCTGTTTATATGCCGCTGTTTAACGAACCAGACCCGGGGTAGGCTTCACGTTATTAAAAAACAGAGTGTTGAGTGAAGTGATGAGAGTTAGCAAAGAGGCGTTAGCATAGCATGGATGAAGCAGGAGGAATAATATGAAATCAGAACTATCAATCTGTGCCAAGAATTCACAGATCTATAGGTATTGTGTGGTTAGGAAGTACTTGACCTGGAACAGGAAAAAGGAAGTGATCAACATAGATAGGGATCACCTCGGCTAGTGGTGACCTCTGCTGGTGTGGAGAAGCATTGTCCTGGGCTACTGAGCTTTGGAAAAAAGAAAATTAATTATTATTAGTAATTATTTATATAGAACTGGTTCCACATTATCTCCGCTTGAGGCATTTTAGTAACATCTATGCTCACTCGATAAAGCTTTTGTTTTTTAGTCTTTCTAGCCTTTTTAGTCACCATATTCAACAACTTGAAAATAATTGAATGTGCTTTATGAGGACATTTCAACCCTACTTTGTTTCTTCTTTTTTAATACTGTAAGAGCATGTGCTGTAAGCTTTTTTATAATAATAATAATAATAATAATATCCACAGGCACGCTGATCAATGCAAAAAGGGTCAGATGTTAATCAATGCCAAAATCCTGAGATTTAACTTCCTTTTTATTTCCTTTTTCTGTTCCATACTATAGACTCATCAAGTCTTCAAGAGTCTCTCAGGTTTCCGAGCCTTGTTTATTCCTCTGTAGTCAAACCTGTTTATCCGTGCATCGACCTTTATCTGGTAGCCGGCCGGCCTGTCTATTGAGCATTGATTGTTTATATTGAGTCCAACATGTTCTACAGTTTCCCGCTTGCACACGGTTTTGACCTTTAGGTTGTATCCTGGATTATGCCTTAGGAAAGCTCACATGTGAGTTCAAACTTTCAGTACAGTTTACTTTTAAGAGGCTAGCTTAGGAGACTTTAAGATATGTAACAGGATTTTAAAATAAAAGAAGTGTTGCCTGGAAATGAAACAAGAGCAAAGTAGCTGGGAAAGAAATCAAGCCGAATACACTCTGATGGCCCTGATGCAGCAGTTATTTGCTTTAATAAGAATATTATAACAATTGTTATGAACTACAAATTGCCAGGGAGGTGAGTAAACTACACAAATTCTGTACTTGAGTTAAAGTTGAAATTCTCCAGTGCAAATGTTACTGAAGTAAAAGGAAAAGTCCTCCATTTACTTGTGTTTAATTGAGCAAAGGTACAGAAGTGCTCGCCTTGAAGTATAAGAAGTGCACGGCTTGTATTAACTCATAGTAGCCTTTTTCATAGTTGAAATATTTCTCTCTCTCTTTCTCTGTCTCTCTCTCTCTCCTTCATAATTGTGATCGTGCTGTTGTGCTGTTTTCATCGCTATCTGCAACGAGCTCTGCTTTGGATTTCAAACATCTGTTCTGTTATTAATATTAGGCATGTCTCAAAGGAAAGGTAAGTCGTGCAATTACGCATAGTCAGCACGCAGTGAAATTCCCGCTTCAAATGTTACACACCACTGGGGTTACGTAACGCAATGTCATGCAAAAATGTAGCTAAGTAGAAGTACAGATATTTGCTGTACTTTTAAGCGGAGTAACAGTTAAAATATCCTCTAATACAGTACATCTACTCAAATAAAGTACAGATACGTGACATATGTAGTTAAGTACAGTTATGAAGTTCATATACTCAGTTACCGCCTACCTCTGTGAGTTGCACATGACTACAAAATTCCACTTGACTATTAAATACCAGAGGATGTCTGCTTACAATAAGATGATCTGGACTTGATGGAACTTCTCATACTTCTCTAGACACTGCATTTCCAGTCCAAACACAGTCTGGAAGCAACCATAAGAAGGGCTGTGTTGATGGCCTCCACACTGGGAAAGTGATGTTACACCCTTAAATAATATGATATAATATATTTATTGTATTTATTTTTATTGCAGTGTAGCCTAAAAGGAAATGTAGTTTGTTTGCGGCTGTTAATCAGCATCTAACTGGTCAAATGAAAAAGGCTTAAAATAAATTTACTTTTTGATTGTTTTTCCACTAAGTTTGTACTTTGGAAAAGATGAGTAGTTAATTTTGTTGTTGTTGTTGTTGTTGTTGTTAAAATGACGAGTCATGCAACAGCTAGTCATTGGGAGTTGGGGCACAGCTATAAGAGTTAAACCCAGCCATATGAGACAAACAGCACAGTTTACTCTGCTGTTCATGTCATGGACACACTGCTGGGTTTTATTTACTGTCGAAAGTGGAACTGGGGCTAAGAAACTCAAGAGTGTGTGTAAAAGTCTATGGCACTATTTGACCAAGCTGAGTCCAGTGGTCCATTGCTCTCCAGGCCATATCGATCTGCAGTAGGATTGTTTGACCCTGTTTACAGTCTGAGATAAAGGAGGCACGTCTCCAAGACCTGCAGAGAGCTGAAAATGTCAGCCAACACCAGATACGGCTCCGAGAACGAAGGGCACATTATTGAGTTAATCCTGGAGAAAGGGAAATTCTAACCCACAAAGAGCACCTGGGTCTCACGGAGTCATTACAACAGAGGAATGGTGTTTTCTTCCCAGCAAATAGATCTATTATGCACCGGAAACATCACCTTTGGCGGCTTGGCCACTAAAACACACCCTTCTGTCTTGAGATGAGTTTTCCCAGAAGTGAAGAATTATAGAATTGGGTAAAAATAAGTGGAAAACAATCTCACGGGTCTGAGAGTGCACGCTCTTTGTAACGCACTGAGCTCCTGTTTGTGGCTGCAGGATAGCCATAAGTTATGGTGTGACATCCTGATTTGATAAAAGGAGACCGGAGAACGCTTTGAAACTCATCTATCTGTGGTTCAAATCAAACCATGATCGCAGGTGATGATTTTCATTCTTCTCCGTAGGAAAAATCCTTCAGCAAAACAAAGTAAAAGATATGGCAGGAAGTTCAGGTTTAGCTAACACCGTCCTCTCAGCCATCCCTGTCGCACACGTACACACAAACCTCTTGTAGCATGAAAAGAATGAAAATGTGTGCCGAACCTTGTGAAATGATCTCCTCTCTTTCATGCTGGCGCAGCTGGATTGAGTCGGAGAAGGTGAAAGCCGTCAGCCTGATCACAGATTCAGGTTTTAGGGGCTTTGTAGTCATCTGAAATGGAGCTTCTTACACACTGTACAGAGAAAGGCAGTAAAATGGGTTTGAAAAAAAAAAAAAAAAGAAAGGGAATGCATTTGCCAATTCTAGGACTCTTTTATAAAGGCCCTGATAACATCATTTACTCAGCTAAATCTGTTTAACAAAGAGCAGACTACTCAAATCACTCATCATGTCTTGATGTGATGGACAGGAAGAGGATAAAAGAGCTAATTAATAGCACTATAATGGATGGTAATTTCAAAGAATGGTTAAAACTAGCACATTTATAGAACATTCATTATATTGTCCCTGCAGAGAAGCTTATAAAAGTTCTATGTAGCAGTGTACAACCACTGTAGTTGCAGATCAGTAGAACCTCTTGAGGAATGCTTGAGGAACCATTTTAATGCATCATCTTTATTATAGGGATGAACAACCTCAAAAACTTCATGGGTTTGTTTGTTAAGGGTAACATCGGGTTTGGAAACCATACAAGAGAAGTTAAATTTGAACAACTTTAACAAGCAGAGAACCCCTTGATTTAACACAGTATTGTCCTTACTATTATCATGTCCCTTTTGGTGGATCCAAAACTTCTTTTTATTTATTCGTTTTTTGTTTTTTTTTGCTTGTCCTTTAAGAAAAGTTGTACAGTTACAGACTTTTAGGCAGCTGAAGATCCCAACAATATCGAAAGAATGTTTCACAAAGACATTATAACTATCAATACAGCTTTAA
The DNA here is from genome assembly GCA_028570985.1 of Heterobranchus longifilis. Lineage (NCBI taxonomy): Eukaryota > Metazoa > Chordata > Actinopteri > Siluriformes > Clariidae > Heterobranchus > Heterobranchus longifilis. Next base: position 1,463,197 of record JAOVVB010000037.1, read on the forward strand.
AATACCCAAAAGATTCTTCACTTTATTGCTCTTTACAAAACACTTTAAGCATTTATAGTATGTAAAACCATATAACTGTAATTTTCATTAATTCCTTCTTTTTTTTATAGCACTTATCCTGTACAGGGCCGTGGGAGACCTGGAGCCAATCTCAGGAGACTTCTGGCACAAGGCAGGGTACACCCTCGACAGGGTCCCATGCCATCAAAGGGCACACACACACACACACACACACACACACACACACACACGCAGACAGTAATTCACACATTACAGGCAATTTGAGAACACCAATTAGTCTAATCTGCATGGAGAGCAGCACAGTGGTGCAGTGGTTTGCACCGTGGCCTCGCACTTCCAGGGTTGAGGGTTTGATTACCTCCGTGGGTCTGTGTGCATGAAGTTTGCATGTTCCCCCTGTGCTTGGTCTACAGCATAATGCAGTATAGACGATAAGTGAGTGAGAGTTTATCCAGGAGAATGAAACCATAATAAAATTTACTAATGCTAAGATTTCAACCTGAACCTGATATTCTTTTCTTTTTCAGCTAGTTTATGTAATTACATTACACTATTATAAAATATCATTTAGATTTTTCATCCAGGAATAAATTCTGTAAATAAGTATAGAAAACTAAACACATCCTTATCTGTAGTGCTAGCACTTTCCATCATGACATTAGCTCTCCAACTGACTAGCAAAACCATTCCAGATAGCCGTATCTATCAGTTTACTAGCTGTTGAACTACAGTCCAAACTTTAGGAGTGTTCTCTACTCTTAGAAGTTCTCTTTTTTACAGTCCATAACCTTACTGAAGTTACTGAAGAGTTACTGAAGAAGCTAGTCTGTTCTCATCTTTTTCTTCTCTCCTAGCTCTGTGACTCTTCCAGATCCTTAGATCAGTTTCGATCAGATATATTTCTTCTTGGTTTTTTTTTTTTTTTCCATTCCCTGGTTCCCTCTGTAGAGGCACACTTGGCTCAGATGCGTTTCCTCATGTGACCCAAGAGGTGCATCAATGTTTAATGGCTCACTGGCTGCTCCTCAGGTATTGTGTATGTTTAATGCCGCTCAGGCTGGGCTCTGCTTTAGCGGGCATTGTATAATGTTTTATTCAGGGGTTCGGCAGGTTAAAGTTTCCCCAGGCCACCACCCGTGTAATTCCCTTGGTTGAAATATCAGGGTGACGAACCGTTAGCTCCTCATGGAGGATCAGAGACAGGAAAGCATGCTGATCGGATGGCAATTCCTGCTCCATATCCGTGTCTGTGTCAGGGAGAGATAGTAATCGAGGTGGCAGGGAGGACGGGGTGGACGTCTTTATTTTCATTTGGATAGCTTAGAAAACCCAGATGTGTCCCAGTCTACTGCAGGCCGTCGATATATTTATCTTACTCGAGCCAAGTGACAGTTCGTTTAGCCTCTATTTCATTTCATCCTTGACGACAAGAACAACAAAACAAAATGAATGGAAATGGAGGATTTTTTCACCAGTGGTGCAGAAAGAGGAAACGAGAGATAGCTACAGAGACAGATGTAATATAAATGCTTTATGTATGACCAGTGATTGAAGGCCAGGGGCTAGTGAGGTCCCATTCTCATGCCCTTGGACAAGTGAATAAATCAGCCCACAATTAGGGGCCCTGATTTCATTTAGGCAACCTCAAAAGGCTCTCGAGGCAGATCCTGGCAGATGTCAGTTCTAGCCAATTGATTTTGTCGCAGTTCCGAGGCCCCCGAGCCCTCTGTCCTCTTTTATGCCCGATTAAAAATGGAATTTAGCAATGAGCCAAGTGGCTGTCCACATGAGGAGACAGTGAGAGTATGACCTACTGCATGAGTGCCTCTCTCTTTCTTTCTCTCTCCCTCTCTTTCTTTCTCCACAGAAACCACAATAATACATTAAACAATACTGCAGCTCTTTATGGTAAATAAACTCAAATAACAACCTGTCACAGTTTTCCAACTACCATCAATTAGTATTTACGTACAGTGTATATATCCGGACTCAATATATCCGGACTCATCATAATTCAATGACATTAAATTTTTTGGGTTGGATAAAGTCAGAGAAGTTAATACTTTAATATGGTGATTGTGATACTTGGTACATAGGGAGGCAACCTTCAATGTCACACTGCTATAGTAAAATATAGGGTTGACAGAGAAATATTACAGAAATGAGCGAGTTTCTGTTGTCACATGCGCTATAACAGCTACAACAGTCGTTTATTTACCAGCCTCTCATTTTTTTCCAGTTCGCTTAAAGAGACAAACATCCTAGCAGAAACAGGATTTAAAATGTAATTATTTGCCACATGTACATTACTGCACTGTGAAATGATTGTAAAACACTTTTCACATATCCCAGTTAGGAATCTGGGGTCAGAGCTCAGGGTCAGTCAGGATACAGTGCCCCTGTAGCAGACAGGCTTAAGGGCCTTGCTTAAGGGTTCAACAGTTGCTGGGGCTTGAACCCCTGACCTTCCGTTCAGTAGCCCAAAGCCTTATCTAGTTGACTCACCACTGCGACTATTATTATTATTACTATTGTTGTTATTGTTGCTTTTGGCAGAATGATGGCGCAATGTTTAACACTGTGGCCTTGCACCTCTAGGGTCCAAGTACGATTCCCACCTTGTGTCTGCATGCATGGAAACTTTAATGTGCTTGTTGGGTTTCCTCTGGGTAC
>JAOVVB010000037.1:1508037-1519245 GCA_028570985.1 Heterobranchus longifilis
CTATAACATAATGAATTTTATGATGAAGGCCTAATATGAGCTTCCCCTGTTTCAAAAGCTAGCAGCCGCCACTGAGGGGAACCTATACAATACTGGGCTTAATGTTTTGTGTTTTAATATCACTCATTAAAAAAAATTTAGAAAGACCTATTTATTGAAAGTGAACTTGACATAAAACCTTGGGCAACCTCTGAGACTGAATTAAAAGCTCTTACAGGTAATACCAGGAGCGGACTTAATGTGGGTTGGGAGGCTCTATCAGAGCCTGGGGGCAGCAACAGCAGGAGCCTGTCACCTCTGGTCTTTAAACATGAGTGAGGGACTAAAAGAAGTCATTTAAAAGAAGACCTGAGTGACCCGGACATCACTGATGTATTGAGGATCCAGACCACTGAGCGCTTTAAAAACTAAAGTAGTATTGTTCAATCTATTCTATATTTAATTGGTAGCCAGTGAAGCTGAGCCAAGACAGGAGTGACATGTCAAAACAACACAACATGGTGTGTTAATGAAAAACAGCAAAGTGTAACCGTCTCTGTTCTGAAGCTGTCAGAAAAAGTTACAGCTTTACCTCCTTGCATGAAACCATATAAAAGATATTAATATATGTTTACTGTATGTGGAGCAGTCATGTTACAAGTGCCTGTAAATGAGTTATTGCTATGGAAACGATGGAGTCTTAAAACGAATGCATTAAAATAAACCTGTAATTTGCATCTGCTTTTATAGAAAATTAATTACCACCTTCTGACCAATCGCAATCCAGAACTCAACCACAGTGTGGGATCAAATTATTTAATGACTTTTAATGGATGTGTAAAGCTGGAATTCTTCAAAGAGTTAATGATGATTAATATAAAGATAGATCAATTAAAAATAGTTGTAATTTATAATATATATATATATATATATTACTTATTACTTTTGATTTATTGGAAGTGTTTATCGTTGCATCAATTAAGCTGAATTTTTTTAAAGACACTATTAAATTAAACACTACAGAAGCTTTTCAGAACAGAAACATTAACTTCCGTCAATATTGATCTAAAAGTATTTACACATACGAATATGCATATTATAGTGGTGTGTCTTAAACGTATTGTAAACAAAGCGAGTACTCAAAGCAGTAGTTTTTTTAAATCACCTCCACTGTGTAAACCCGAAACCCTGCTCTCCTCTCCTGTTGCAAAAATCCCAAAGACCACAGGGGTTAATTAAAATCTTAATTGCCGTTATTAAATCCATCTTGCTCTCCTCTCGTTCCCGCCCGCTCACAACGCTTTGCCGTGGTTTCGCTTTTTGGCATGCGCTCTGATCCATTAACAGATGTAGATTCATTCGTCCTCCAGATGTCCGCTCTAATCGTCGCTCCAAAAAAAGTTGCACGGTTTATTCTGCAGAGACGCTCGCACGTGCTCTACGCTCAGAAACTCAATTCTGCTAATCCTGATCTGGGATCGAACCAACTCTCTGAAAGCGTGTTGGAGAAGATCCAGAGTCGTCTGTCTGAATATCCTGTTCACACATTGCTTGTTTTAGATGTTTATTTACTTTTTATTTACTGTAACATACATCATTAATTCAAGAGCTTATACGGTGAGCTCTTAACAGTAGCAGACAAGTCGCTGATGTCACTTCCTGTTTCTTGTTTGTAGCCTGGAAAAAGGATTGTAATTAGTGTTATTGATTGTAATTGATTAATTGTGTTATTGATTATAATAGGGAATAACACATGATGCGCTATGCTGCTAGAGAAAATAATTTATTCCTTTTATGCTACATCAGTTGGACAAAGGTTCCTATATTAATAACTGTTAAGTATTAATTTTCTATCCATTTATTGTTACAATTATGTTATGGAAAGCATATCATACAGAGGTTTATGACCAAATACACTAAACTAAAGAGGCTTTAGACACAACATTGGATTGTTCTCCCAATGACAAAGTGTGCACGTGTCTGTGTGTGTTTGGTGCACGAGAAGCCAACCTCCACTCGAGGTGCCGCAGTCTCACTGAGAAAGAGCCAAAGCTGTAAAACTGAGTATGTAAACAGAGTTAAATTACAGCTGGACTGTGAGATGTGCTTTGTTGGCTGTTTGGTCGTGTAAATTGACCGTTTCTTCATTACGACGCTGGAGCGCTGCACGGTTTCTTGTCTTCAGGGTCCCGATGGACTCCAGCTGCTGGCAGAAGTGTACTAAACACATTTTCCCTCCATAAGAGGGCTGAACATCACGTGCAGAATCTGTCACACTTCACTTCACATTAGGTCTGGATAATTAAGCTGGAAAAAATAAGGAAGAAGTCAGGAGGAGTGTTAAAAACACACACAAACACACACAAACACACAAACACATTGTATTTACTTAATAGCAATGCTCTGTCCCACTGGTCCACTTAAACTATTTACATTTTGTTGCATTTTTGTTATTTTATTATTTAAAATTACAGAATTATTTGGACAAATCTGCATTTTAATGATGATTAGTCATAACCAGCGGTGGGCCAAGACACCAATCCTGTACTTGAGTAAAGGTAGAGATTCCCTAGGGCAAATATTACTAAAAGTAGAGGTTCTTCATTTACTTGATGTGAGTGAAAGTATAAATCATCTCTCTCTCTCTCTCTCTCTCTCTCTCTCTCTCCATTTCTGAAAAGGGACAAAATGGAAGTCACGCAGTTAAACATAATTCAAACACTACACACCACTGTGCAACGCCATGAAGAAATGTAGTTAAGTTAAAGTACAGATATTAGCTAAAAAAAATGTAAAAGTCAAATGTATTCCCTAATAAAACTACTCAAGTAAAGTACAGAAATCCCTGAAACATGTACTGTAATACAGTGATGAAGTACATTTGCTCACACCTCCGGTGATAATGAATGTAATAGTGATAAGTAATGTTTGTCCTTGTGGTCATGAGGCAGCTGGATGTAACTGCACAGTACAATCTTTAATAAACACCTTAAAAGAACAAGGAAAGTTCAAAATTTCAAAATTGCACACATTCTGGAATACGACCAGAACAAAGAAAAGAGAAGAGAACTGAGTGCTCTTAAATATGCCGGGTATCTCAGAAGAAAACAAGAAGCAGGTGAGTGAGAGTTCAGGGGAGTGAGAGTGATGTAAAAGTGCATGGCAGTAGGGATGGATGTAAGTTGTTCACACTGTCGCCATGGAAACCAAAGCACTCGGCAACAAGTCTTATGTCAAGGAATGTTTAAGAGGTTATTAAAACACTGTGTAAGGAATCAGAATAACAACAAAAGTCATGTTTATGAAACTGAAACTGAGCCTTTAATCTTAATATATACATTACTACAGAGTTCAATTCTTTATTCTTCACATACCCCAGCTTTGTTAAGAGACTGGGATGAGAGCGTAAACTCAGCCGTTATCCAGTGCCCCCTGGAGCAGACAGGGTTAAGGGCCTTGCTCAAGGGCCCAACAGTGGGAACTTGGCAGAGCTGGGGATCGAACTATGACCTTCTGATCGGTAACTCAGAGCCGTTACACACTGAGCTACCCCTGCCCTTTGTGTAAGTAGCCCAGTGTAAATTCATTTTTTTCCCCCACTCATCTGTGCTTATAAAATGATCATTATTGAATGTAGGGGGCTTTGCCACATTCCCAAACATTTTGCTAAGGCATGTGAAAGTGTCCTGAATTCCTGACAGTTCTTAACGTCATGTGCTTTAAATCACTTACAATTTCACTATGCTTTGGTTAGAAAATGTCATGGAGGCTTAACACATTCCTAAATTTTATCCCTGATTTGTGCTAAATCTTAAGTTCATAAAAAAATAAAACGCTAGGAAGTTTCTAGCAAGGAGGAATCCAATCCATTCTAGCCATTCCAAAAAGTGAGAGGTCATTTTGCCACCTCCTCTGCTTTGTATTAGTTAACGGTTGCTCCAGTCGCTGTGCTGCTGAGAGACTCTGAACCTCCTGTAAGGTGGACGGATTTATTGCATCTTCCTCAGTGCAGGAGTTGAAACAACTTACACAGCTTTCTTTTTATTAATTAAGCTTTTATTACACCAACTTCTCCCTAGGTCCTAAGGTCCTTTAGGTCAGAGTACAGAAGCAATTGCATGAGTTTTAGTGTGTTTCGAGGAAAGCCGCAGTTCATTAAAGGCCCAAGTCTAAATGACAGCAGACAGAATAAGACATTCTAGCATCTGTTGGTTAGTTTGTCTGTCCTGATTTTTCATTCAAATTCATAATTTCTCTTAATGTTTCTTAATATATATTAATTTAAGTTCAAATTAAATAAAAATACAATTAAAATTAAACTTTTAAAAAAAGCATTTTCAGTTGACTTTTTATTTCCTGCTTTTTGTCTTTTTGCCTGTTTTTATTGGCCAGGGCTTAAAATATACCTTTTAATTAAAATTTTATTTTTCCCCTAATGTGACAACAGTAGCTCATTTACATAGAAACCGAAACAGTCAGTCTGGAAAAGGAGTGAAGCAGAGGGAGCTTGAGAAATAAAAAATGCATTATCCGAGTGGTATTTGAGCTGGAGTATTAAAATGCACACACACACACTAAGTTAAACTAAGTTTAAAGTAAAATTAACAAAAGGAAATAATAAAGATAAGAATGCAATGCATAAGATTTTAAATGAGAATAGAATCTGGAAATTAAAATATAACATTTAGGAATATGATGCAGGGAAATGTGGGTTTGTCATCTTTTATTTTTAATAGAATTCTGAATAAATATATTAAAACAATAGGAATGCATTTGTTTTTGAAAAATAAATCAGGAATAAAAAATGGTTCTCTTGAGTGCTCTCTGACTTTCAGACTATAATTGTATTGAAAAGCACACGCGCACACACGCACACACACACACATAGATTCCCATGGGCCTTTCCCATAAGCCATTCCAATGTTTTCTGTCAGGACATTTTACCGTTTTCTGGCCACAGAAGGCCACACTGCTTTGTCACCTGAAGAAATAAGAGTCAGCCTTGATTTAGCTGATGAGAGCGGCTGTTTATTTGTGCTCACCTTGACCGCAAAGTCGGACTGGACCCTCGACTCGTTTTTGTTCAAAGGACACTCCGGGTTTGGGCACCGATTCAAACCGACGCTGCTCAATCCTATTAAAAGAAGGATGTCCGTTTCAAGCTGAGTTGATTTTTTGTTGTTGTTTATCTTTCTTTAAATGCAGTGGCTGAAAAAGCTCTCAAGGTCAGGTAATGCAGGTCTGGGTATTAAAATTAAAATTTTATTTGTCACATATACAGTCATACACAGTACGATATGCAGTGAAATGCTTATACGACCGCCCGCAACCTTAAAAATAAAAGCTTATCAATAAAAAATAAATATGAATAAAAAGAAAGAAATATACAATAGAAAATAAATTGAGCTAGAATAAAAATAAAAATATTTTGTACAAATAAAGATTTTTGATTTCTGCATTATTATTATTATTATTATTATTCATAATAAAAATAATTAAAAGCAGCAGCATCATTAATGGTACACAGTTGTCACAGGATGTGTCTTAGTTGTGTTTGCATACAAAGAACACTAGAGTTGGTTTTAAATTTCTGCTAATTTGTTTGTTTAGTTTTTTTGAAAAAAGATAGTATCTGCATAATGTTAAATAACTCAGCCACACCCCCACTCAGCCACACCCCCTCTCAGCCACACCTCCTTCTTTGCCACAACCCATTCTGTACATTTTACTTTTACATTAGGTATTTGGCAGACGCTCTTACTGTATACAGACTGACTTGCAAAGGTGCTTTGAAGTTTCTGTCATTAGTAGATCCTTACACACGTGTACTGTAGGTTAACCCAAATATCTAAGAAACAGATAGGTCTTTAGCCATCAATTAAAGACGACTCGTGAGTAGAAAAAAACGGTAGTTCAGAAGACTTTCCCAATTTAATGAGTTGAAATTTCATGTTTAAAGGTGGTTTTTTGCATTTTTAGAGATGTAGTTGAGGAATTAACAAGGTGCAACTTCACCTAGAACGCAACATGAGTCTTGTTTGCTCTGGAGCTTGTCTTGTCTGTAGCAATCTGCTAATTTTAATTACAAAACCGTTCAGCTGCAACCGTGACATGAGGCAGTGGGATAGTGAATAAGCGCTGTGTGTTTGTGTTTATTTTGTTGGCATAAAATGAATATCACAGGTTGCGAACACTTTGCTATGCTGCTCTTGAACATGTTGCACAGCTTGTTGCTAACGTTACTTGCAGATTGTTGTGAATGAGCAGGGGAGTGGCTGCAGTGGGTGTGGTTAAGAGACAGGGCGTGGTTTCCACCTCTGCTCCTCTGATGTGACCAGAATGGGATAAAACACTTGCTGAAAATTAATCCGAACGATGTCTGGATATGAAGAATGTCCTGTTAGCTGTGGTTCTGTATGAACTAAGTTCCATTTGTCTCATTAAAACATTAAAAGGTAATTGATAAACCAGTGACTGCTTAATATTAGGTTTTTATATGTAGATTTTCTGACATTGCTCTGTTTAGCTTTTATAAGCAGTTTTGTATCCCTTTTCCACCAATTTTGGACCACTTCTTTGTTTTCAGACAGCCAAAGCTGTTTGCCATTGTTGTTTGTGCTTGCCACTAGCATTGCTGGGAAAGCAGAGATGCACATGGGCATGTACAGTGACGTAATGATGTAACGCTATTTCCCATGGAAAAACAAAGCCAGTTCTTAGGTGGTTCGCAATTGAACCAGCTCTGACCCAGCACTAGCACCAGACATGATCTAGCACCTGGTTCACTTTAGTGGAAAATGAGTTTTAGAGAACTGTTCTTTAATATGAGAGCTAGTTATATGTAAAATTCCTTAAGAGCTACCGTGCTTCAGAGAGATGCTTTTATACTGTATATCAGAAGTCAGACTGCGGTATTTCATAATCCGTATTAGAAAACTTTCAAATTAGGACACAGTCGGAAAACCCACTTGGACTTCCTCTCCTGGCTGTAATTGTGACAAAGTGTGTGTGTAATAAAAATGTGAGAGAGTGTTACTGCACTGTTAACGACAGTCAGAACAGAGTTCGGTCCAGCCGACATTATTCTGCTTTCTCCAAACACCTAAAATAACTCACCTTGCCCCCGTTCTGTCTCATATAATTGTGCTCCATTGATTTATTTTCACCTTGGACACCTAGATGCGGTGCTAAATGGCAACAGGCGGATTAAACCGAATAAATATTGCAATATAAAATCATTCAAGATGTCTATTAGGAGGCGAGTCTGACTTTCAGAGGTTGGTCCCTCGCTGTGATATTTTATTGATGTAAGCAGCAGGATGGACACTGTGGCCTCCATCATAATGTTGTGTTTTTAACAGAGATCTTGAAATAGAGAACACCAGGTCCAGATATCTTCATTTTTTTTTTTATATATATGACTTAACCATCTCCAAGGGATGACTAGATCAGAATAATTTGACCAGGAAGCATGTAACCGGTGGTGGACGGACATTTGAAAGACACGGCGAGGTGTTTAGTGTGCCTTGTGGTTTATTGTGCATTTTAATCAGCGCTCTGGATAATAGCCACGAGAAAACGCTGAAGTCACACTCTGTATCTCTGCGACATGAATGAAAGGCATTCTGGGAAGAAAAAAACCCTGCATAATAATTAAAGCAGCCAACAAAAGAACTGTCCTCACTCGCTCTCCTACCATTGGATATGAATTAAACAGTCATTCTCTATCTCATCTTTCTTTCTTTCTTCTCCTTTATCTGGCTTTCACGTCGTTGAGGACTTCATGTGAATCCCTAAGCAGAAAATTTTGCTTTTTCAGAACAAAGCATGGAGTGTGTGGCCTGTGTGGAGTAAGCAGTGCTTTTCAATCCACCTCCACAGTGACACACACTCCTGTACCATCACAATGATTAGAAGAAAAAAAAACAGACTTACACACAAAAGGATACTTAAGGTAGTAGAAGGCTGAAGTGAAAACCTGAAATCCACACAGAGCAACAGGTCAATCCCGCCCAATAGGTTAGTTACGTCATAGATCAAACCACTCAATACATTATGTTGTACCCCAAACCCTTCCTAGCACAAAGTCATACCCAAAACCAATCCCAATACATTGTGGTACAATAAACCCCTCCCAATGCATTACATCATATCATAAACCCCTCCCAATATGTTATGTTGTACCCCAAACCCCTTACAATACTTTATGTTGTACCCCAAACCGTTCCTAACACAATGTCATACCCAATACTTCATAATACATCGTGGTACCATAACCCCCTCCCACTGTATTATATCACATCATAAACCCCTCCGTATTTGTTGTCATACCCCAAAACCCTCACAATATATGTTGTACTCAGACCCCCTACCCCCAGAATTGGATTGAATTGAAAATCCATTACACTTTTCCCAGGTTAGCTGGTCCTACCTAGGATTGGTCAGATTGTTCCTCATCAGTACTCATTTATATAAAATATTTGTTTATTTTATATTAGCATTAATATTTTTGGTGGGACTAATAAATAAAGTTTTCAACACTGTCTACACAATTAGCCTTTGTGTGATGATCACACACACACACACACACACACACACACACACACACATAAATATAAACAATCCTGAGTAAAAGTTACAGCCCCCTACAGTAACTCCAGAGCCTCCACTGTCGTTATATTCCTGACAATATATTCTTTGTGCACTTTGCAAAATCATATTTCAGCTCATGTCCTGTTGTTGGGGACAGAAGAGGGAGAGGGGGCTGTTATTTATTCTCACCAGTAAATGAGATTGTCCCACAGAGCGCCCTGGGGTCTGCTGCAGTGCAGCTCAGGGGGGAAATGTGGTTCTGTGGCATAAATTAACACCTGAGTGCTGAGAGTTCGGCCGAACCGCAGGCCTGTGGGGTCTCACGGCATCTGTCCACTCTCCGGGTCTGTCCATTATCACAGGGACGAGGTGCCAATTAGGCTTGTCTCTCTCTCTCTCTCACACACACACACACACACACACACACACACACACACACATATATATATATATATAAACAGTTTGAAAATGTTGAAAATATCTTCCTTGTCCCATTTACATGTCTAACAGTTTGTACAGAAGCTACGAGGCTGATGTAGCAGCTCACGTCCTCTAGTTTAGCATGCGGCTTTATGGAGATGTTTAGGGTCTCTGACTCGGTGATGTAGTTCTGACTCTGTCACACACCATGATCTATAAACACAAACCATTAACACACTTAATAATAATAATAATAATAATAATAATAATAATAATAATAATAAACTTAATCCAAATCACTTTCTTTGTTCCTCAGCACAGACCTGTGTAAAGCATGGAGGCAGGTTTATATGTTAATGGGGTCACGAAAGAAAGAAAGAAAGAAAGAAAGAAAGAAAGAAAGAAAGAAAGAAAATATTAAAGAGACTAAAAATGACTGAATGAAAGAGAAAATTCTGAGGGATAACGTTTTGTTACTTGTTCTACTTGTTAGCTGTACATTAGCAATACAGTGAAGCTCCTGGAGTGTGTGACTCTGACTCCAGCTCTGACACTACCGCTGACTTTGGCTTTGACTTTAACTTTGACTCTGACATTGACTCTCAGTCTGACTCTGACTCTGTTTATGACTTGCATTCTCTCTGACTTTGAATGACTCTGAGTTTGACTCTGACTTTGATTCTGACACTGACTGACCCTGACTGACTTTGACTCTGACACTAACATTGCCTCTGACTTTGACTCTCATTCTGACACTGCCTCTGACTTTGACTTTAACTTTGACTCTCAGTCTGACTCTGATTATGACTGGCTTTCTCTCTGACTCTGACTGACTCTGACTTTGATTCTCACTCTGACACTGACTGACTGACCCTGACTCTGACTTTGACTGACTCTGACTGACTCGAAGTTTGGCTTTGATTTTGACACTAACTCTGACTGACTTTGCTTTGACTCTGACTGACTCTGAGTTTGACTCTAACATTGACTTTGACTCTGACTGACTCTGAGTTTGACTCTAACATTGACTTTGACACTGATTGACTTTGCTCTGACTTTGACACTGACCATGACTCCTGCTACTTCTAGTTTTCTTTACAGTTCTTCACTACTCTAGGGTTCTAGGATGGCTCGCACCAGCAGCGTCCATTTCACATAAATCTCCCACATACTGAGGTGTTTCTCCGCTCTTTAAACTTTCTGCTGTTAAACAGTTCTACCCTCTAACAACTCGCTCCTCTTTAACTCAATTATGGCTTCTTTTTTCGTGCCTCAATCTCCGGGAGACATTTCTCTCGTTCCTCACCGATCACAGCGTTCCCAACATCCGCCTCGCTCACGTAATGATGCAGGAGATCAGGCTGATCAGTGGCGGTGTGATATAGGCATCCGAGGGGGCCGTAAAGCATTGATTCATCTCATATCATTATCCGTAGTGTTACACTTGGGCCCGCTCAGGCTCGGCCCGGAATATTGGAGACGGGAAGGCGGATAATAGAGTGCAGAAGTTTTGTGCTAGCCGAGCGTGCTCTGCTTTCCTTCTGTCGTTATTGAGAGGTTCATATTGCTAAGAGTTAAGTGTTGTCGAAGCTAATAGAGCCGGAGTTACTACAGCTCCCCCGAGGCACCGACTAATAATCAAACAAAGTGAAGAACTCCAGCCACTCGGTCTGCGCGGGGATGCTGAGCAAACGAATTTATGAGTAATTAGCCGCTGCGTTTAGTGAACAACTCTCGTCTTCGGCTATCTCTTAAATGAGTCCCACATCTGCAGTCGAAGCACAAGCGAAACACGACGGAGGCTATTTAAAGAGCCGACAACAATGTCACACACCCATACACACAAACACACATAAACTCACACAAACACACGCACAAACACGCACAAACGCAAAAACAACCCAACAACTTAATTTCTGCTGCCGGATTTTTACCATCACAAAACTGAAAGAAAGAAAGAAAGAAAGAAAAAGAGCAAGGATGAAATTCACATATAACCAGTGTGATGTCATTAATAGTGCTAAGAGCGTTGATTAAATTAAACATTAAACAGAAACCTTCATCTTAAAATCAGGAGCAGTCAGTGACGTGTCATTTCCTTTGGTTGTGAATAGACTTTTGGCTTGTTTTAGACTGTGCATATTATCTATCTATCTATCTATCTATCTATCTATCTATCTATCTATCTATCTATCTATCTATCTATCTATCTATCTA
>JAOVVB010000037.1:1521401-1533850 GCA_028570985.1 Heterobranchus longifilis
ATTTATTTTAGCTTATAATAATAAGGTCAAATGGAGTAATAGAAAAGAAAATATTGGAGGCAAAAGGAAGGAAGGAAGGAAGGAAGGAATGTGGAAATCTAATACAAGAATCATGATCAATGGCTGAATAAAAGTAACATTGAATAAATAAAAAGTAGAGAAAGGTTCTAAAATAAAGAAAGAAAGAAAAAAAGAAAGAAAGAAAGAAAGAAAAGTTGGATAAAGGAAATGAAAAATTGTATAATGAATGAGAAAATAGCAATAATGTACTGGAAAATGGAAAGAAAGGTCTGTTGCAGTGGAAGTGTTAGGTGGGCGGAAGTCGCCTGGAGTGAGCCGAGGTGGGTAGAAGTGGGCGGGCTTTTCAGAACCCTGGATCATGTGATAAAAGCGGTAATAAAGGTGCAGTGATCAGCGAAGCGGTGAAGCGCCGCAGCAGGAGTTCCTACCGTTTACATGAAGTAAATTAATGAGTTGTCCTTTAAGCGGAGTGTCAGAGCCTCCGCCTCCCTGCTCCACCTGTGGGGTGTGTGTATGTGTGTATGTTTCTGTGTGTATGTGTGTGTGTGCATGCAGCAGCCCTGCCAGCTCTGATCAGCACAAACACTGAAATGTACCAGGTGAGAAAGGAAGGAAGGAAATAGGAGAGGAAGAAAAAAAGACAGAAAGAAATAAATGAGGAAAGGGGGAAAAGATGAATGAAAGAAGATAATTAGGAAGGAAGGAACCGATGGATAGAGAATAGAAGGAATGGATGGAGGAAAAGATGAAGGGAAGGAGTCTGGAAAAACAGGAAAACAGCTGTAAGATAGAAAGAAAAAAAATTGATAATTGATGCAAAAATTGATGAATTAATAATTCTATGAATTTGCTTTTGTGTTTATATCGTGTAGTTGAGTTGTTGTTGTTGTTGTTGTTATTTATGACTACACTTTAAGAGGAGACATGTTACAGATGCAGTTTGGCCAAAGATTAATTGACAAATAATCTCCTTATAGTTCTGTATATAATTAAACGCTGGGTGTAGATCAGATCTTCTCTGCAGGCTGCAGGTTCTGGTTCCGCGCCGATCTCTTCCTCACACCTTTAAATAAATGGGATGGTTTGTTTGTAGTGAAGGTATTCGGTCTCAGTCAGGGTTGTTTATTCGCCTGCCAGACGCCACCTCATGTCTTATTCATTCCCCAATCAGACCACTAAGTGGATGCATTATTTGAATTTTTAATGTTAATGTGGTCAATAAGGCCGGGAACTCTTCTGGCACGGGAATTAAAAAGCCTCAAGTTTTGGAAAGTTTCTGAGAAATTAGGTGAGAAAAACAGATCGCTGGAAAAAAAAGATAAGAGAAGAACTGTAATTCTTTACATCGTTAAAGAAAGAGTTTCGGCGAAAAAACAATGAATTGTACAGAAATCCACAATCCCTTAAATATTACATAACCATTCTTTTTCATTTTAGATTGCAGCAATAAACCATAAAATAAAACCTTTTTTTCTGTAGCTTTAATAATGTTAAAGATTGCAATTTATTTTTATAAAAAACTTCAAAAACATGTCATTTAGCAATCATCAACATTTAAAGCAATGCTACACTGCCTTTAATGTCATGTCTGCCTGTGGTCATGGTCACGACATTATGTTTACGAGAGGCCAAAATTTATAACAAATTTTTTACCCACTTTCCGGTCAAAACTTTTAGTAGGATAATGTTTTTCACTGGAAAAGTTAGTACTGAAGGGGTCTGTCATGTTGCTTCACTTCACAGCTTAAAGAATGTAAAATTAATATTTGATATTGTTTATTCTTTCCTATTAGCATTTATGTCTCCTTCCTTTTTTCTTTTCAAGGACACAAAACAGTCGTGTAAGCATTTCACTGCATATCATACCCTGTATGGTTGTGTATGTGAAAATTTTAATTTGACAAAGGTCTAAAGCTTGAACACCTTATTTAGAGTGTCTAAGAAAAATCTGGAAACATCAGAGACATAAACTCTACGCATCTTATTTTAATAATCTGAGCAACATGCTCAGAAAAATAACTTTAACGTGTGAGTAAGCGACTCTGAATACAAGGAACTTTCCATGCATAGGTATTAATATACATTTTTTATATAAACTGTAAAAAGTAAAAGCTTTTATTTTATTATTTTATTAAATATTTAATTTAATTTAATTACATGCATATTTTCATTTTACCGACTGGAAGGTTGTGAGTTAAAATCCCAGGACAGATCAGCTGTTCGTTTCCTGAGTAAGATTTTGTAGATAAAAGCGCCTCTCAGATGAATGCTTTAAAAGAGGCATAAAATAATAATTTAATTTGTTACCCTGGATTTATTTTCCATCCCTTGACACACACACGTACACACAGTCATTACAGCAATTCTCGAGATGCTCGTGATGATTCTCGGCATGGTTTAACATACAAGCTAAGTCTGATGTGTCTGTTTGAATCTTGTGGCTGGGAAGTCGCGTCATCAAACACACTCATAGAAGACATTAGAGAAGCGGATCGGTAAAAACTGGTAACACACCAGCAGCTCGCCGAGTGTATAAAAAGGCCTGTCGAAAAAAATTAAGTGCGACCCTGAGGACATATGGCTCCGAATCGTTTCACAAGAAGTGTTTATTGTTCTCCCACAGCTGTTGCTGGTTTTTTAACGTCTAGGGACCTTCTTGCAGAACAGACTCCGAAGTCTTCCTCCTCACCAATTACCCTTCAAAAAAACAAAGAAGAAGATGAAGAAGAGGGAAAGAGACAAACATCCGCTGCTCGTTTAGCACGTGTCAACATGTTGCAAGAACAACTTGTTTTGCCGACGAACTAATATACAACCTTGATCCCTGGACACACACGGTGTAACCTTGTGATTATCATGTCTAACATTTTCTCTCTTGGGCTTGAGTGAAGAATAATTTTAGGTGTTTAATGACCTTAACCTTAACCAAGGTGTTTTGCATAATGTGACGGTTGCCTTGGCAACAAAATAACTACACATCTATACTGTATGAAATGAAAATTACAGAAACACCGAGTTAAATTAAGAGTCTTTGCACGCACGGACATGCGTTAAACTTCATGCTGCTTTTTAGTACATGTGCAAAATGGATGGAAAGATTTTTGTAGGATTTTTTTTTTTTGTTTGCAGGTTTATTATAGAGAAGCAGAAATGTGAAGCAAGATACAGGAAGCCCTTAACACAGCCACGGTCGAGCGCACACACATACACACGGTTAGTGTTACATCAGCCATTTTTAATCAAGGCAACACACAGAACTTTTTTTTTTCTTTTTTTTTACATAACAGATTATTATATCTGCTTCCCCTGATTGCCGAGCACATTAATCACTTATTAATCTCTGCTTTCTTCAAAAAAAATCCACACGTTCGCTGGTGAGAGTCACACTTCAAATAGGCATCGTCACATTTGCAGATGTGACTAAATGCAGATAATGACAGATAATGAAAGATAACGAAGGAATAAAAAACACAAAGTGTAACCATAATGGCTTTATTTAACAAAGCTGATGTTAAATGTATGCTTCTGAAACCGCGCTAGTGGTCAATTACACGAGTCTCAACTCCAAATCAAAAAACAAACATCAAAGAATATATATATTTTTTTAAAACGTATCAGTGGCAGGTGTAGCTCAATGGATAAGGCCTTGGACTACGGAAGGTCTCAGGTTCAAACCTCATGACCATCAAGTTGCCACTGTTGGGCCCCTGAGGAAGGCCCTTAACCCTCAACTGCTCAGATGTATAAAGAGTTCAAATGTAAGTGGCTCTGGATAAGGGTGTCCGCCAAATGCCTAAATGTAAATGTATTGTTTGTATGAAACAAAACCCTAAACATATAAAAATACCCCAGTAAAACCCTATTATTCACAGATCAGCCATAATAGTCAGGATTATCAGTTACATGATCCGTAAACTAGTCACAGGATCATGGGCACCCCAGGCTCACACAGGCCCACATGGACCAAAGGCCAGCCCTTCTGGTCTGAACCCACAGAAAAGCCCTCAGCAGCACGGCGCCCAGCAGGCAAAGAGCCCAAGACCCCCAACCTGGCCCCCAAACACCCCAGATCTCAATCCGATTAAGCCCCATGGGATTCACCAGACAAATAATCTGAAATACTGAGGCTCTACCCTTGCAACCGACAGCACCCGAAGGACCCTTTGCCAACGTTTTGGTGCCAGACACCACAGCACCCACGAGAGGCCTTGTAGAGTTAAGCGCCAAGGGGCCTGAGGTGCACTGGTGGCACAAGCAGAACCTACAATATACTGGGCTTAATTGTTTGTTTTTACAGTATGTCTGATCAGAGTATTAAACATATCAGATTCATGGAAAACTCTAAACCAGAGACACAAGGACTCCAAAAATCATTAACTGAAGTTTTTTCTCATTGTTGTTTTTATATTGTTTTGTTTTTTTTGTAAGGATTTCTGCATAGATATTATTTAAATCATAGAATTATTTAAATAGATACATTATTAACATTTATTAACATTATACATTTTATTAACAATAAATAAAATAAAATAATTAAATAATACATTCTACAACCATTAACAACTTAGGTAAAAAATGGCTAATCTGTATTTAATTAAATATTTTCTACACTAAACACATGACCATAATGTAGAAAGGAAGAAAGGAAGGAAGGAAGGAAGGAAGGAAGGAATGAACAAATGAATCATCCAAAACAGAAGTAAAACACTTCTACAAACATTTAACACAACTACCTGAATACATGCAAGTTGTTTATAAATAGAACAGAATTAAATTAAATAAACATTTCCTATAGGCACACATGACACTAGAAACAAGAAATAAAAAAATTACTTATTTTGAAATGACAACATTCTAAATGAATATTTGTTCATCAATAAAATAAAACAGATTATAATATAATACACACATATTATGCAGCATATAAGATTTAATTAAATTCAATGTTATTTGTATAGCGCTTTTATCAATTGTCATTGTCGCAAAGCAGCTTTTCACAATCAAAAGAAAATTATATAAATTTGCATGAAATGTGAAAAATGTGTATAAATCAAAATGATTAGATCCATTAGATTAGATCACACTCACACTTCACCCTCCTGCCATCTGGCATTCAGGTCTCACATACAGACCGTATACCAGCTTCTTTCCACAAGCCAGAATCTCCTAAATATAAAGGGACTGGACTGATACACACACGCACACACACACACACACCCTCAAATCACCTCAAAACAAATAGGATTTAACTAATAAACATGCGCGCAAACACACTGATCAACAACCTTTCAGAAATCTCCCACATCATCCTGAAATTGCTTTTTGCACATTATTTATTTACTGTACATCTTCGCTGCTAATTACAAGAAATATTTACTGTTCTCATGCCACTACCTCTACTCATTCCTCGGTATTGGATTGGATTGGATTGTGTCATGTTGTTTGTCGTGTTGTAGCTCTTGGTTGCATATTTGCACGTGCACTTTATGTTGACTTCTTGTCTTTTTTTAAGGTACTTAGTTTTTTGTTTAAATAAATTTATAAGGTTTATAATCTGTTTTGTCTCAGCTAGTCATCTGATTAAGTGTCTTAGTTAGCTAGTTCGTTCTTGTTTTATTTATGTTGCAAGTTTATGTTGTATGTAGCACCTCGGTCCTGGAGGAACACTGTTTCGTTTCACTGTGTACTGAGCTGTATACGGTTGCAATGACAATAAAAGCTGACTTGACTTGAGATTTAATGACTATATGTAGATTTATACATTAATAAAATAATTTTCTCTAGCATCGTACTCCAAACCCACTGTCTATTTAATAAAATAAAAAATCTATTTAAGCATTAATATAATTATTCAAATATATACAAACAAAAAATTAATTTATTAAAAGCTTAAAAAAAAAAAATTCTGTTTTAATCCCAGTGTCGCCATGAAGCCAAAGCAAATCAGAATTTTTTTTGCTGTACAAAATGGTGCACATTAGCATTAGCATTGTGTTCACTCACGCCATCTTATCTGCCCCGCCCCTCTGCCCCGTCCCCGGAGAGGAATGTGAGAACGTTAAAGCACCGTGTTTGACCAAGAGTCGTAAAAATCCTGCGCTGGTATCTTCTGCTGCGAGTCTAAATGACTTCCTGATCAAAAGAAATAATGGGATATAAAAGGTGCAGGTTAACCACACCGCTCTAAATCATAAGTCATTTAACAGGAATCCATTACAACCTTTCTACAGCCTCAATGAACTGAACTGACATTTATTAACTGAAAAGAAAAAAAAATAACTAAAGTGAAAAATGAACTGCACAATGTAACTGGCGTTTATTAAATCGCAGCACTCATCACTTCAAAGAGAGGAAGTGATCTCTCATAATGATCAGAAGGAATAGATATAATAATAAAAAAAAACACTCGGGTTAATGAAATTTACAGCTCTTAGTGTACATCACCCTTTTATGGAGTCTTATGGGCGTGGCTAAATGTAGAGACTGGAAACATGTTTGGTCACTTAAAAAAAAAAGTCACTACATTTTTATTTAATTGTATTTTATTTGTCTGGTGGAAACTATTTAATTTGACCTTAAAACATTTACTCATTAATATCACTGTTAAATTCATTGAAATTATTCACAATAATTTTGTCTTTCAGAAATGAACTTAATGTTAACAAAATGTAATACCTGATCACCGCAGGCGTGGTAATTTGCACGTGCAATCAACGTTCCCAAAGTCAGTCTAATTTATTTTACACCTTTAGGTAGAATTACATATTCATGGAGCCAGACATGTAACACAGACAAGACATGTGGTTTAATCGTGTCGTGTTAAAGACACAAACCTCCACAGACCTGTAGCAAATCACAGACGGGTACAATTTGGGTGCATTTACCTGTTTTTATACTTTTTCAACCCTGGGAACTATTTTGACATATTTTTTTATTTTTCATAACAAAAAAATTGGCCGATGAAAACTTTTGTTTAATTTTTTATTCGCAGCATTAGAATTGTCTCTAAGAAGTATGTGTTGATGAATTAATCTGAAATATCTTTAACATTTGTTAATCCTAATCGTGATATTGAGCTTGGCGTCCTTTAAGGAATTTTTTAACAAAACACTCTCTCATTTACTCACTCAGGGGGCCTAGAGCCTATCACAAGGCATGAGTGGTGTACATCCTGGACAGGGTGCAAATCCATCACAGAGCACGCACAGATACACTCACATAGTACAGGCAATTTGGGAACGCCAATTAGCCCGAATCGAACCCGGACACTGGAGGTGCAAGGTGCCAGTGTATAACCACTGAGCCTCCATTCCGCCCTTTAACAAAGCACATTTTCTCAAAAGTTGATGTTTATTTGTTTTTTCATAAATAAATCAAACCACCATAAGCACCACAAGTTTAACTCGCTTCCTAAATCAGTTTTAATACAACTCAGGATATAAAACCACTGCAACATAATACAACATTATCACAATATTCACACGTACTGGTCCACTCATCCATATGAGACCAATATGAACTCCCACAGATGAAAAGTAGCAAATCCAGTTTTGGCTTATCGTTAAATATTCATAGGTAAAACTATCCTACAGATGGCGCATTGATGCCTATAATGTCACATTCAACAACAACAACATCAAGCTCCTCAGCGCCTGGTTGGGACCCAAACAATCCTCGGCAGCATCTGGCACCTCGGACTCTGAGAAGTCACCCCACCCTAGACGGCGTCACTTCGCTGGCCTGGGTGCTGTGCAAATGATCACCGCAGGCCTAGTGTACTCCACTTCTTTTAGATGCAGGAGGCACTAATGAGATAGTCTTGGGTGTATCTGTGTGTAAACACTGATTTAGAGTGAACTCTGGCAATGCCCGGTCCCATCTGGCTCAATTACAGCTGAAACCGAGAGCATCAGTGGCGTTAACCTTTATGTCTGCTTGCCTGTTGGCTATGGCATCGCGCTCTCCAGACGAAACAGAAGATAATCAAATGTTCATAATTATTCGGCCGGCGAGGGACCATGGTGAGGTTTCGGTTGAGCTCCGAAAAAGGAGCGAAATCATTGTAGGAGAAGAAACTGTGAAAGTTGATTCTCACTCAGTATCAAACATTTGCATGTTTATGATGTAAACATTTCACAAAATCTTTGTATGTAGAATTCTGGTGGGAGATAATTAAGTGCTGAGAACATGGTATTTTACTTCAACCGAAAGGGTCTCATGAGCAACTTTCACACAATCTGACCACCATAAAAGTCCACATTTTCCATGAAGACCCATTCGTCCATTATTTATACCAATTATAGTGTGTAGGATCAAGGAGAGCCTGAAGCCTATCCCAGGGCACTTAAGGCACAGTACAGGGAACACAATCACCCAGTAATCACCCTATGGGCAATTTGGATACAGCAGTCACCCAGTGATACAGCAGTATGTTTTTAGACTAGTGGGAGAAAACCGGTGTACCTCGAGGAAGCCCATTAAACACAGGGAAAACAAAGGAGAGACTTGAACCTCCAACCTTGGAGGTGTGAGCCAACAGTTCTAACCTGTGAGCTGCTAAAGGTGTTTTTACATTAGGGCCTCGGGATCATTCCGAGTAACACTATGCCCCTAGTCTGGTTCATATTGATCAATGAGGACACAATAGTTCGACACTCGGGAGCCATGCTCGATTCTGCTTGATTGAATCAAATACAGTAGGAAGGCACATGAGAGAAATATCAATAATATATAATATATATATATTAAGCATGGCACAAAGATTGACTTCCTTGTTCTCTTCTTATCTTTGTGTTTAATGGCGGCCCACAAACCAAGTGGGTGCATACCGCCACCTGCTGTATCAGACAGTATACTGTACAAGTATACCAGAGAACGGAGAACAAAAACATGTAAATGCTGGCCAGCGTGGGTGTGGGTAAGGAGGGGGTACAACTCAACAGAAGTCAGAGTTACTCATGAAGGATGGAGTTTGATGAATACAGAGGCGTGTCCTGAGTCCAATGTTAAACTTAAGCTTATTGTTTCTTGCATGAAGTCAGCTTGAATAAGAATTCTAAAAAAGCAAAATAAGACTCAGTGCTGGATCAAGCACTATTCTATATGCTGCTAAATGTGCAGAAGCCATGTTGTTCAATTAAAACAAAGATTAATGTGGAAGTAGAACTAGTACTATTTATACAGTAAGACTCCTGTTAGATTTATTTCAATTCTCGCCATCAATCAGCATTTCGCGCGTGTTTAAAGCCAGCAACCTGAATGATATTGAAAAAAAAAAACATCTTGGATGGGACTTTTACACTAGAACAAAATGTGGAGGCGTGACGTACACTCAGATGAAATTAATAATCTCAACCAGCCTTAAGTAGAGACGTAACCTGATTCTGAACACAAAGAACTTTCTCCACAGAAATAGGAATAAATCATGTTGACCTTAACAACAACATTGTTCAGAGCCAGGAGAAGGATATGACCACCAGAGAGACCTGGACAAAGATCACAAAAGGCAGCCGGCCAGATCAGATCTGGAGCACTTCTGCGCTCTACGGGACGGCGTGTTGACGCAGGGATATTGAAATTTGGGCTGTAATAAAAGTGGACCAGACTGGCATTACAAATGTGAGCCTCTCTGTGGATAATGGAGTCTCTGTGTGCTGAGCCACGGATGCCTTTGTTTAGCACCAGATGAATAGTAATGGACCGTGTCTGTCACCACAACCCTAAAGCCAAATGTAAAGCTTTTTCTTTTCCCGACCAGCACGAGCTATTATAGAGCGCGGGAGTGACTGACATTTCCCTTTATATCCAGTGTGGAGGAGTGTGAATTCTCTTTTTATTACACAGAATGAAAGGATGTAGGATAGAAGTCATCACTCTGAAATCCATTAAGCGCCATCTTTTGTTAGAACTTTGAGCAAATTACTAATAGCGTACTAGGTAATAGACACTTATGACCCGTGTTAGTATTAACATCTTTATTTAATTGCAATCAATGTAGGAACGACTCAAATTTTTCTGAAGAATTAACTTTCTTCATCCATTAGTTAGGTACATTTTGTGTTTTACGTTGGTGGGTTACAAATCCTCAGTGGGAATATGATTGGCAGACATTGATGAATAGAAGTTTTGAATTAATAATTGTACAACATTAGCATAGTGTGTGTTGGAATGGCACATTTTGATGACATCATCAGTTTGTTGCTTCTCTTTAGATTATCAAGCAATACACCACACACACACACACACACACACACACACACACATGCTATGAAATGCATCCTCATATGTTTAGAATATCTTTTTGAAGCCAAACAGATTGTTGTTCAGACTTTTTTCTTTGTAATTTATTCCACCTTCAAAAGCTGCTTTCCTTTTTTTTTTTTTTTTTTTACGACTCAGACCTGAAAGACCAACAGGCCAATCAGACCTCTTGTTTATTCAAAAGCTAGCCTGTTGATGTAAAATCCGTCAAGTTGCATACATAAAGTCTTTTCTCAAACTCGACAACACTGACCCGACCCTCTGCTTACAAAGCGGTGCATTACTGATCGGCGCGGACCGTATAGATTTATGTGTGTGTGTGTGTGTGTGTGTGTATGAGTGCTTTAAATTTTAGCAAATTAAGCTGTTGTTTTTGGATTCGAAATAGGAAACGATCAGAGTGCCAGAGTAAAGCTTAATGATAGACTTTCTGCATCCGTTAACTCAGGCACATTTTTAAGGAGGAAAAAAAAAACATTTTAAAAAGTGAGATAAAGATATTCTGAATGTGTTTTTTTTCACATGACCAAATATTACAGTACATTTAAACAGATACATAAATACATGGATGGTATTTCCACAATCTGATTAAAAGCATTCTGATTAGAGATTCCAGCTTAATTGTTCATATGGACTCTGAACTGATAAGTTGTGTGTTAGCGTTAGTATTTAATGTTCCAAGAATTAGCGGTTTAAACAGGGGGGTAACGTTTAACTTTTACATTCCACCATGACCATGAGCCTTCCAGGAAAACATCCAGCTTTTATCATGCGCTGCAACAGGAAAGGTCACGTATGTGTGACATCAGTTTCGAGCGACAACAGCGGATTCTGTGGACAGCGGTTATGAGCTTGACGCTGATAAATAACGGCTAAGCGACGGACAGACGGCTGTCCTTGAGCTGATTCGCTACAGGAAACAGGAGGACATTGAGCTCTGAACATATTAACCATCCAGCTGGGAATCAACTTCACTATCAAACCCTGTGTCATCTTTTATAAATCAGCGCTTTAATCTTTAAAATAGCAGAAGAGAAATGCAAAATAAATAAATCTCATGGTTTCTTATGCATCCTAAAGGATGTAGGCAAGCTTTCTCTTTTCATCCACATGCAGAGGAGATGTGTAGGAGCAAATACTGATGTTACACTAGCTATGTTTGCAAGGATACAAATATTAATAATGTGAATAATGGCTCAATCATAATAAAACTGCATCATTGAAACACCTGACCTGATCCAAATAAATTTTCAGTGGGAATAAGTGGGTGGTGGAAAAAAAGTTGATAAATTCGTTCCATAGGTAAATATTAAGAAATAAAGATCTTTTGTTGGAATGAATCTAATCTTTCTGCTCATGTAACATTAGGTGACGGTGTAACATCCGAGACAAGATTGACACTACAGAGTGCTACCAAGCATAACCACTAAGTGGCTCACCGGGGGATGTTGGTATTGTATCAGCGCCACTCGCTTGCTCTAAACTTCTTTTTTTTTTTTCCTTTGTGATGAGTTGGTGTACGGTACCAAACTTCTTACTTAATCTTAATCATGTGTGAATGAGAAGGTAGTTAACTTGGAAAGACCCCTGTTGACTTTGGAATCAGTAGCTATTGCGGAATAAATCTGCGTTATGAATTTCTTCCTACATCTCTGCATGGATTTACAGAACTAATAAGGCTAATTTAGGTGTTGATGCTAATAGCCTGTGTGAATTGTTCGATAAAATCTCTGAAAACAAACAACCCTCTCTCACCAGTGTTATCTTTCATCCTGGCTGAGGAAGGAGCTCTGATTAGCTCACATTTGATATATAATAAATCATCTAACCAATCACAGATGAGACTGATTTCTTGTAACCAATGATAACGCAAAAGGCACAAAAGGATTTATTGGGAAAGATGGGAAGCCTGACCTACAAACTTAAAGTTGAAGAAAAATCTTCTTCTTATTATTTTTCTTCTGTCAGGAAGGGCATCCGGCATAAAACCTGTTCCAAGTTGTGTGTGGATTGGACGATCTGATGTGGCGACAGGAGCAACCGAAAGAAAGTTGTTGTTCCCTCTTCCTCTGTTATATTTGACATTCTGATTAAATGTCTCTTCTGCTATTTTAAAGATGACACAGGGTTTGATAGTGAAGTTGATTCCCAGCTGGATGGTTAATATG
>JAOVVB010000037.1:1555121-1566078 GCA_028570985.1 Heterobranchus longifilis
AGAAGATGTTGTGGAGTTTGCCAGGATCATGTGCAGAGGCTTCCAGCTTTTCTCTGAAGAAGGTAGTTTTGGCAGAAGTCACGTCATATGAGAATTTGGAGAGAAGAGTCTGGTAAGAGATGAGATCTCTTACCACTCTTCTCAGAGTGCATTTTTTAAAGTACACAAATCCTGTACATTAATAAAAGTAGAGAATCCCCAGGGCAAATGTTACTCAAGTAAAAGTAGAAGTCCTCCATTTACTTGTGTACTTGAGTAAGAGTCTTCAAACTGTATTAGTACTAAGTTTGTATTATCTCACAGTAATCCCATTTTCACAAAAGTGAACCAGAAGCTAGTTCATGTCTGATGCTAGTGCTGGTTCAAAGCCATAAGAACTGCCTTTATTTTTCCATGGGCTAGAGCGTCACGTCATCATGTCATTGTATACGTTTGTGTGTGTGTGTCTTACTTTCCCAACAATGCTAGCTGCGAAAAAAATTCTAGTGGCAAAAAAAATCAACAATAATGGTGAACCGCCTAGCGAGCAGTTCTCCTGGTTTTATAATTACTAGAAAGCATTTGAGCTGGCCATTGCACATCAGTGTGATCTGGCAACCCTGACTGCAGCCTAATCCCAGAGTGCATTTTTTAAAGATGGCACAAGTTTTCATGATAATCCCACCCCCAGCACCTGACATAAACTGTTCTCTGTTCTAGACCAGCAAAGTGTTGGTGCGGCAATGGAACCAGTTTTTCTGTCTGAGGGCCGGTGAATTAACCGTCTGAAAACAAATAACTGGTTTGAAATTAAGCTCTGCCTCCAAACTAGCTCTGGAATTGCCTTGATGTTTTCTCTCTCTCTCTCTCTCTCTCTCTCTCTACTGCTTCCCAATTGTCAATGTGTTGTTTTAATCGCTATCTGCAGTCAGCTCCCTTCTGATTTCAAATACCTGTTACATTATAAGTCGGGAAGCTGTGCAATTTCGCATGATAGTCAACAGGTTTCAAAATTCCTGCTTCAAAACACACCACTGTTGTTGGGTAACGCAACACCTGCAGAAATTAAGTAAAAGTAAAGATATTTACTGTACTTGCGAATGCAGTTAAAGTAAAAAGTTTAATAAAAAGTCTAATAAAACTACTTAAGTAAAGTACAGATACGTGAAATATGTACTTAAGTACAGTAACAAAGTCCAGGTATTCATTTACCTCACACCTCTGCTGGAATCTAACTAGATCAAACCTGGTGACATTTACAGATCTGTTTTTCTACACGATGCAAGTCTGACCTACATGCAGTCGCATTAATTCAATGTAATATTTTTTTTTCTCACTAGATGTGCCTTTGACTTAGTTTTTGTGGAATTTAATTGCACACTTATAAGTTGATGAATTTTGAGATGAACTAATGATTCTTCCAAGGTAGATTTTTTTATGATATGATGGCGATTCCATTTAAATTTCAAAGTAGTATATCTTTTCTTCCTGTGGGCTGATTGCGATAAAAAAAAGCCTGTATGTTACCTCAAGCTCGGCCAAAGAAGATATCCAATTCCTACCCATCATTCAGGGTAACACCTTATTAGTGAGGGTACAGGGTACCAAGTGCTTCCTCCTGAGCATGTGAAGCTGCATCTTTTTACAAAACTTTGAAAAGCTCCTGCGCTGTTACAGAGTAGGAAAGCGCTATCCACCCACTTCTGCCTGAATGAGCTTACAGACATCCTAGTGACTTAAGGAATGATGCGAGAGTCCACGTATGCCCCCCTGCCCTCCCTGAGACCATGGCCAGATTTTTCTCTCTAGACTCCAGGGTACTGAAGACTTGTGTCTTTGGATGATAGCTAGAACACTTTTCTGTTGCACCACTCTGTTTCAATTGATGAGTGGGGTTTCAGCACTGCCTAGGTGGGATTTTATCAGTGTGATCTGGCAACCCTGACTGTACTCTAATCCCAATTAATATTTGTAAGCTTGCAGATGTGACTTGTTTAGTCACAAACTAAAATTTCTGGAAACGTACATGATACATTATGTAGAATCTTGCGAGTATTGTGAGTCCATCCATCACGGTCATAGGAATGACGATTGTTAAAATTGAACTGAATTGAATTGAAAATGTCTGAACGAAGCCACGACACGAAGAACCTTAATGTAAAAGTTACCTGTGTCTTAATGACAGTAAAATGCATTTTTATTTCACTCAGGAATGCGACACCATTTGGCGGTTTGTGAGTCCACGGTGTAGCAGCGGCTAATGTTCACTCTGTAACACAAACTTATGAATATTCATTACACTCTCATTAATAATCAAATTCGAAATGGTACTTGAAAACACTTTCTCAGGCATGTTTGTCTCCCTCTCTTTCTCCCTCTTTCTCTCTTTCTCTCTCACTCACACAACTACACATTCCCCAAAATCCCAGAGCAGCTCCAGAAGCTTTTAAAAGCCTGTTTTTATCTCCATCCTCCTTCCTGCTTTTCCCCCTGCAAACCCAGACAGCTGTAAATGCTTGTATCGAGGTGTTGACCTCCAACGACGTTCCTCCTCCTCCTCCTTCTCCTCTTCCCTCTGTTATCTGCAATCTTTCTCTCTCTCTCTTTCTTTCTCCGCCGTCACTCCACAGCAGCTGATAACGATGTTTTTTATCTGTGTGTCAGCAGCACAAAGGGACTCCCGCATTGATCAAATGCCAACCGCCTGATGAGATCTCATGGATAGAGAGAGAGAGAGAGAGAGAGAGACGTGCACAGACTGACCATCATGTCTACTGCTAGCCACTAGTTATCACCACAGTGTACGAGCTAAAACACACCCCTCCACACACACACACACACACACACACACACACAGTGTATAAATAAAGCCTGAGCACACACCAGACCTGATTTTTCCTCCCTCACCAAGCTGAGTGTGTGTGTGTGTGTGTGTGTGTGTGTGCATGTGCGTGTGTGTGTGTCCATGTCCAAGTGGCCTTCTCAAAAAGACAAATGAGGAAAATTTGAATAAAGTAAAAGATAGACAGATAGCAAAAGAAATGTAGAGATTAGAGAGAAAGAGAGACAAAGCACAGACAAAAAGATTTGCAGAGAACAAGAGAGACAGACAGAGGGAAAGGGACAATGATAGAGACTAAAAAAAGACAGTGTGAGAAAAATAGACACAGAAAGACAGACAGGAAGTGGGAGTGTATTTACATACTGTAATACAGGTATGTGTGTTTTTAAGTGGCATCGGTACGTATGTCTTTATGTGGGTCATGTGGACATGTCTATAAGTGAGACAGGTGAGCGTGTCTTTATGTGCATCATATAAGGGTGTTTATAAGTGAGACAGGTGAGCATGTCTTTTTATGCAGGTCAAGTGTGGGTGTCCATAAGTGAGACAGGTGGGGGAATATTTACATGATACAGGTAGGCATGTCTTTAAGTGACAACGGTAGGTGTGACTTTTTGTGGGTCATGTGAGGGTGTCTGTAAGTGAGACCGATAGGCGTGTCTTGATGTGGGTCATGTGCGGGTATGTATAAGTGAAGACAGGTATGCATGTCTTTATGTGAGACAAGTGGACGTGTGTTTACATGGCACATGTAGGTGTGTCTTAACGTGGGTCATGTGTGGGTGTCTATAAGTGAGACAGGTGGGTTTGTCTTTGTGTGTCATGTGAGGGTGCCTGCCTAGACTGGTGGGTTTAACTATAAGTGAGATAGGTAGGCGTGTCTTTAAGTGACACTAGTAGGTGTCTCATTATGAGGGTCATGTTAAGGCTGTCTATAAGTGAGACAGGTGGACGTGTCTTAATGTGGGTCATGTGAGGGTGTCTATAAATGAGACAGGTGGGCGTGTGTGTGTGTGTGTGTGTGTGTGTGTGAAGCGGGGACTACTTGGACAGAACCCTTCCCTCCTGCAGTGAGACTCACAGTGATTGAGATTGCGCTCCAGTCTTCATGGTGAGGTTTAGTTTGTGTTTCCACGCGATTACATCACTGTGATTATAAACCGATTTAAAACGGTGCTACAGGGTCATATTTCCCCGCCCACACGTACATGATGTACATGACAGGTGTTTACGGGCAGAAGAAAGTCACAACAGGATGATTGTTTCGAGGAAATGTGATGGATGTTGGTGGAGTGTGAGACCAGCGAGTGTGTTTGTGCTCGCCGTGGTCAGGTTGTGAGGATGTGGAGCGCATCATGGAGTCGCGATGAGCACGGTGAAGATATCGCCGATTCCAAACCTCAGCGAAGATATCGCCGATTCCAAACTCCTGCTCAGACTAATCACTGTGTCTGGTCTCTTCTTCCCCAAACACGTCCCCTCGCACCACTTTTTTAAAAAAAAATTTCCGTGATTATTTGCTTGCTAATCGCTTCCCGGACAGCAGGCGCCGGCGGTGGAGTAATTAAGCCTCTGCATCCCCTCCAGAACCCGTCAGAAGGAAAATGGCTCTTTAATTCAGCTCTAATTGAAGCGATGGCCAGCAGGGGAGCGGGCCGACGCCGGACTCCGAGGAAAGGCATGCGTGAAGAGAGTGAAACTTCTCACAGCGAGGAGCCGAAAAAGCCGCCAACACACACCTTGGTGGAGGGAAAGCGAGCCTCCCAGGGCGAGCCAGGCGTTATTGGCTTTCGGAGAGCGTTAATGATTGTTTATTCCTCGTTTAGCGAGAGGTGATTGATCGGCTTCATTTGCCGAGATATCTATCGTAATTGTTAGCGCCTCTGACAGGCGCACTGTGGGGGGTGGGGGGTGATGGGGAATTCGGTGAGAGGAAGAATCGCTCGTGGCACCCAGCTGTCGGTCTCACTGTAATAAGCGGAGCCATTTGTAAATATGATTTATTTATCCCGCGGTTATTAGTGGCACGTGCCGGCTTGGTTTATCTCTTTTTTTTTATATATAATAATTTATATATTTTAGCACCACACAAGGGGTTTGACTTTCACTGACAGCTTGTTTCACGTCTCACGCTCGCTTTCCTGGAGGCATCCACCGTCGAGAAGTCTGGAGAAATAAATAAATAAATAAGAAATACAAAAGCACACACAATGACTTAAGTGCACCCGGCTGCTGGCACTGATGAGTGTGACAGCTCAGATCCAGGCAGCCAGGCAGGGAGCTCACACACACACACACACACACACACACACACACGGCCGTTGTCTCCCAGAATGGCAGCCCATAACGGTTTGAGTTATGGCTGCCTGTCACTCCGACGGTGTGTGTGTGTGTGTGTGTGTGTGTGTGTGTGTGTGTGAGGTGTTTTAGAGGCAGACGGTAAAAATAGCTCACGTTAGGGTTTAGTTTGAGACTTAAACATGAAGGATGTCAAAGAGCAGAGCTTCACCACAATAAATATTCTCTTTATCATAAAATTATGAAGTAATTGTTATAAAATATTAAGACAGTGTGTAAACAATCTAAGATAGACAGAGCGATGATTCCTGCCAAAATTTAGACCTGGACTTGTCAGTTTGTTATAAAGCGGCAGGTGTGTATCATGATGCAAAAGCGCCCCAACTTCAAGCACGTGAAGAATTCAGAATAAAAATAACAATGAAACTGAAACGCTTTTTTCTCTGTGAGTGTGTGGCCTCACGCTGAGCACGAGGATTCTCACGTGTATTATAATCGAGTCAGTCCCAGTCATCTCTCACGCTCGTGTCCAGGACTATAAACTCAAATACAGAGACGTGGAGCTGGGGTAAGAGGAGATGAAACAGAAGATATGACCTGTGAAGGTGTAAATGTGTTTAACGTTTTGTTTTTGTTTTTTTATCTCTCTCTTACTGAAATAGATAAATTCTACAGAGAACCTACAGAGTCACATAAGAGGGTAAAAAATCGAAGAAGACATAACAGAAGAAAACGTATAAATAGAAGTGAAAAAATAATCTTTTGTTCTGACATGGTGAGAGTACATGCGGTACAGTATAAGAAGAGTCAGTGCTAGACGAGTACTCTTTATTTTAGTTTGTTTAATGGTAAACTCTCACTCACTTTATCCTGTATATACACGGGGGGCCTGGAGCCTATCCCAGGAGACTAAGGGCACGAGGTAATGTACACTCTGGATAGGGTGCCAGTCCATCGCAGGGCACACACTGTACATGCATATGCACTCACACACTACGGGCAATTTGGGAACGTCAATTCGACTGATCTGCATGTCTTTGGACTGTGTGAGGAAACCAGAGTACCCAGAAGAAACCCACCAAGTGGGAACAGGCAAATACAGAGGCGGGAATCGAGCCTGGCCAGGAATCGAACCCGTGCCCTGGAGGTGCAAGGCGACAGTGCTAACCACTACACCACCATTCCGCCTTTGTTGTAAAGTAAATTACAAAATAATTTATGCAAAAAAATAATTGCAAAACAGTAAGCAAGTCTTTGTGAAGGATAAGCAATTCCACCTTCTGCTGTATGATTGGTTAGAAGAATTCATCCTTGTCTATGATTGATTAGAAACCTAGAGCGTGGATCTTAGATCATTGTGTTTTTAGCACAGTGTAGAAGAATATTTATTTATTCTTAAATCTCAGCATCAGTTTTATCCACACTTCTGTATAATAAAGTGATTTATCAATAATGATGATGAGTATTTAATGTAAAAGAAGAACAATTGCAAAACTGTAAGGAGGTCTGTATGTGTTAAATGTGGGACTCATCTCGACCCAGATGAACTGTATATGAGTTGCTCAAGATTTTTGCGAGATCTTACAATTAGAGCATCGTAGTCAGAGTTTTTTTTTCCTTTCATGTCTCATTAAAGCCTCTGAAAAATTCATGTTAAAGTTTGCCAGTGAGCTAACATTAGCATAGCCTCACTAGGTAACACATTACCAAAACATTTGCACCAAACACAAAAGTGTCAAACTCAATTGTGAGTCCAATTTTTCCCAAGAGCCCATGTTAGCTTGTCAAATCTGGTTAAGTTTTTAGAATTTAATTTGTATTTATTGGTTTTTATGGTTTTGCAGGGTCTGCAGACCGCTCAGATGCCCATGTTGACCCGTATCCTCCACCAAAAGCTCATAGACTGGTCACGTAAGGTGTAGACTTGGTCTTCAGATCTCAGTCTGGTCGAACTTCTGTGGGATGTGATGGATAAACAAGTCTGATCCATGATGGCTTCACCTCCGGATGTGTTCCAGATTCCACAGCAGACCTTCAGAGGTTTTGTAGAGTCCAGGTTATGTTTATTAATTATATTTCTAGAGATTGCCTGAAATTGTGTTATGTTGTGTTCACAGACCAGACTGAGCTACATTTGCTGCCCACCTGGCTTCTCCTCATCTACATGGCTTTCTCTTTCTCTTTCATGTTGCTGTTATTTACAGAAGCTGGTGTTGAAGGATTATGATTCATTATTATCATAGCATAATTTCTCGAGAGAGCATGATCTCCCAGGATCCTCAGAGAGGGCGTCGCGCGTACACTGGAACAGAAAACGATGTTAGAACGACAATGAAAAGTGTGCCGGTTACACCGTGTTTCCTGAGTAGTCTGATGCGGGGAAAAGAATCCAATCAAACGCTCTTTCGTTTGTATTTTTCATCAGCGGCGTTTTCTTTAAACCCAGATGTATTGTTTGCTTCGAGATGGTGGCAGAAAGCACCCGAGGCTTCACGGCTCTGCCTTGCGAGTCAGTCACAGTCCTGACCTTGGCAGATCACTTTGTGTTGCGCGAACGCTTTCCCCCTGATTATTTCACAATTCAGCTCTGCCCTCTGTGTGAAGGAGAAGCTAACCGAGCTTTTAGTTTTTGATTTGCATCAGAAGCCGAGACTCACCTGTGCTGCATTAGGGAGGACTAATGAATTCATAAAACCAAGGGACGTTTTGCCAAGTGCTGTATAATGACTGTCTGACAGGGAGAAGCGTTTCTACAGCATTGTTTTTTCTTTCCTTTTCAGTCCTGCTCTGCATATTTTACCGTTTATCCTGTTTGAGACCATTGCGTGAGGTTAAATAGTGTGTTAGGGCCGGGCGATGTGAAACATGTGGCTCGTAGCGGGAATGAAACCATCAGGGTCGCGGGAGAATTCCGTGCATCTCATGTTTATTATGTATAATTTATTATTTTGGGATATTCTCCTTTCTAAATGTGATATTCTGCTTTCTTGTAGGTGTTACATTTCTGAGAGTTTGACGTCAAACTCTCAGAAACGTAACAGATACAAAATTGTTAATAAAATATATCTTTAAAATCATACAGTGTAGGAAAAGCTCTCAGAGAGATCTTGTTTGACTAAAAATATTTTAAATATACATAAACCATACATAATTCAATACCAAGACCATTTATGGAGTTAAAGACACGCCCCCATCTGCACCGACTCCCACCCGTATTTCCATACACAAGTTAGTTATTTTGCTGTTTTTTTGGGGGGTTTATAAGTAACATTAAAAGTGAATTCTGAAATCTGTCCACATGTACGCGCTTTAAAGCTGGAGGGGTTCGAGAGCACCGATCAAATGCAGACACACACCGCCCTCTGGAGGCCAGAGGAAGAACTACACAGCTCTGTTTCTCACTTCAGAAATGTCATTTCTGCTCAAACACTTTATTAGCTTCACAATTTCTTACTTGGGCCTTTTCACAGCGAAAAAGCTTGGAGCTGGAGGTGACCCCCCCCCCCTCATCCACACACACACACACACCTTTTTCACGCCCCCCTGCTGTGTGTATTAGCATGTAAAACAAATCGATGGCCTCTAAAACAACATCTCTCCTGGGAGAGGACAGGGAAACAATGTTGTGTATGTGTGTGTGTGTGTGTATGCGTGTGTGTGTGTGTGTGTAAACATCCTGGTGTGTTGCAGGCCCAGAAGGCACACGAGGCACAGCAATGAAGATGGAGTGCAAGCGTTAATAATTGAAACGTGTCAGAAAGAAGGTCTGCAGAAGGCCGGCGGTGTTTAAGGCAACGGATTATGGCGGTTTAAGAGTCGTGACACACGTACGCTACGGCCTTGGAGGACAAATTAGGGCAGTAAAGAGTGGGGGCGTGGGGGGGGGGGCGAGAGATAGTGAGAGGAGAGAGAGAGAGATTTAGGAAAGAAACAGAGAAGAGGAGAACATGGCTAAGGAAGGTAGCAAGACAATGAGAGACAGAGTTATGGAGGAGGAGGAGAGAAAGAAAAATGCACAGAATGAAAGATAGAATAAGAAAAAGAGACAGGTATGTGGAGAGGAGAGAGAGAGAATTTACACGATTTTACTGTAGTAGCTCACTTTTTGTCATGAGGTAATTGCTCTATTTTGCCCTCTAGTGGAGTAATAAAGCATTGTTTGATAACGTATAGTTAATCACTGATATAAGCAGTTGCTCTAAAGTTGTTCAGTGAGTTATATTATGATAAAACTTACACCAGGATGTTAAACTCTATCTGTGGGTGTTGTGAGCTCGTTGTGCCAACAAGGGCTTTGAACAGAGGGCGCTTGTGAGCACCGTGTTGATGCCTAAATTTTTTTTAAAAATGACAGTTTTTTTGGACTTGGCATTAGTGCTGAGTAGTAGAGAGAGAGAGAGAGAGAGAGTCTGAAGGTCAGTGAGAGGAGGTGGAGTGTCTCTGCAGGAACGATAATCGATCCCAACATTTCAAGGGGAAAAGGATCAGGACGGCTCCCTTAAAGGAAGACTGATGAGAACAAACACACGGATCGATAATATTCATAACACGGCGTCTGAGAAAATATAGTACAGCAAATAGTATTTTAATCAACAAACAAACAGGAGAGAGAGAGAGAGAGAGAGAGAGAGAGAGAGAGAGAACCAACTGTCAGACACAAAAAGAAAAGAAAGAGAGAGATAGAAGGAGAGACACAGTGTTAATAATGCATAAAGATAGAGAAAAAATACAAAAGATAGAAAGAGATAATAAGGCCAAGATATATAGATATGTGTAGAGAGAGAGAGGAGAGAGAGAGAGAGAGAGAGAGAGAGAGAGAGAGAATAGGAGAAAGAGGAACTGAGAGAGACAAAGGAAAGAATAGAGAAAGATGGAGAAGATAGAGAGACAGAGGCACAGTGAAATATATTCACTGTGCCTCTGTCAAAAAGAGATAAAAAGAGACACAGAGAGAATGAAAGTGAGAGAGAGATAGAGAGAGAGAGAGAGAGAGAGAGAGAGATGGATGGATGATCTGTGATGATTTAGGGCTGTTTGAAGTACTGTACCATGACACTTTAAATGACAATATGGCTGCCTCTGCCAAGAGGTTACATTTGACTGCAGCAGTACAAAGTTCTGTCCAGTCCACAATAAACATTCCAGTGGCTACAGTGTCCAGGTTTTGGTTCATTCAGAACCTCACTGAACCCCCCTGAGGTGACCAGAAGACCGGCCTTAGAGAGACACTGGGTCCCTGAAGGTTCTGGAGAGATTCCAGGGACAGGCTCAGTGGTTAAGGTGTTGGACTACTAATCAGAAAGGCTCAAAACCCCAGCACCACCAAGCTGCCACTGTTGGGCCCTTGAGCAGGGCCCTTTACCGCTCATATGTGTAATGAAATAAATGTAAGTTGCTCTGGAGAAGGCCGTCTGCCAAATGCCGTAAAAGTAAAATAAAGAACTTAACTTGCACAACCCATCTTCATAGAAGGTGCCAATACTTCTGTATCTGACAGAGGCATTAATATCTCCCTCTTCCGTTCCCTCCACCTCTCTTTTCTTTCTCCTCCTGTCTCTGGGTCTCAGGAGGCCTCCGTCTTTACATTAGCGTGAAAAGGCCAATGCAGGCTGACAGCTACAAATGAGGCTGAGGCTGAGGCACGGCGCTGTCCAAACTCTCAGTGACGCTTTAATCGCACCCAGGATAACATGCCCTGTGTGAGACATCTCTCTCTCACACACACACACACACACGCGCACTTTTCCTTGTGTGTGTGTGTGAGAGAGAGAAAGAGCATAAGAAAGAGAGAGAGAGAGAGAGAGAGAGAGAGAGAGAGAATAACCCGGCTATGAGGAT
>JAOVVB010000037.1:1639333-1657059 GCA_028570985.1 Heterobranchus longifilis
AGTTTTTCCCTCAGCACCGTCGCCCTCGGCTCGTTCATCAGGGACGATCTGATCATTCTGATTCACACACATTCACACTCATACACATTTTAATAATATTCTGTTGATTGTGTAAAGCTGCTTAGCGACAGTGACGATTGTTTAAAGCGCTATACAAAGAAATATGAACTGAATTGATCTGAATGTGTTTTTCCAGCTTTGTCATGACTGCTGTTTTCATGCTGTATTTTTTGTTTGTTTTGCTAGCCTACATTAAATGTCTGTGTGCAGGTCAGTACTCTTCCTGAGCTAATCTCAGATCCCAGGATGCATGCCTCCCTCAGTCACACAGCGTCTGTCTATAAACCCAAACTCGTGTAGTCATATAGAGTGTAGAGCAAACATCCTGCTCGAGTAATAAAGACTGGACACTAAATCACACTCTTCATGGATGATGTGAGAAATTGAGATGCTGTTCGGCATGTCCTTCAGTAACAGATGTTATCATGGTAAAGGACGTGGTGTCTTTTGGACAGGGACATTTGTTAGGTCCACATCGGTGGACAGACAGAGTCCTGATTTAGAACTGGAACTCGTCTTTTGATCATTTGTAATTGCAGCACATTTAGAACATTTAGTGGGTGAAATTTGAGGTTTTCAGTTAAATCTGGAAGTGAGGATGTGTTGCAGGTTAGAGAGATCAGAAGCATGAAGACACTTAATAACAAAGTTTAAAAGATCATTTCTGTAAAGGCTTGTTTTTGATTAATGAATATACAGAGAACATAACAGTCGTGTGTGTGTGTGTGTGTGTGTGTGTGTGTGTGTCTCAGTCCTTTAGTCATGTGATTAGTGAGATCCTGGATGAAGCTCGTTCTTAAAGCTCACCTCCACTCTCACCTTATAGCTGATCTCTTCCCCAGATACAGTGTAGTGCTTTTCTACGTCCGTGTGTGTGTGTGTGTGTGTGTGTGTGTGTGTGTGTGTGTGTGGAGTTGTCGTCTGTTCTGTTCTTCTCTCTCTCTCTTTCTCTCTCCCTCTGCTGTGAAACTTGACTCTCTGTGTCTCTGTGCCCTCTGTCGATATGAAGGAGGAGCAGCACGCCAACACATCTGCCAACTACGACGTGGAGCTTCTGCACCATCGAGACGCTCATATAGAGTTCAGGAACGGTACGTGCCATCATTTATTTATTTATTCTTTTCAAACATGGTCAGTAAGACGGTATTAAAAGCCTGGCCTGTGGTGGTGGCCACATGGTCCTGTCCAAAAGTATTGGAACAGCAGCCTGATATGAATGTTTTTTATATGAGATGATAGATAAAAAGTTAATTGTGTGATATTTCCATCTACATGTGATGGATGCGACACCGTCGGTGGCAGACCACTCATCTGTTTAGGTGAACAACTGTATTGAGACAGATTTAGTCTTAATATAAATAGTGATTAATACCATCACTGTAACACATCAGGATTATTACACTGTCCCTGGTTATTTTAGTACAGGTAGTACACTCGGGGTAAATGTACACACTTAAGCTTTGTAAGCAGTACAGGTCGTCCCCAACTTATGAACTGTTCTGTTGATTTTTTATCTCCGAGTTCTGTTCCGGAAGCAGGTTAATAAGTCAGATTTGTTCTTAAGTCCG
Source organism: Heterobranchus longifilis (assembly GCA_028570985.1). NCBI lineage: Eukaryota > Metazoa > Chordata > Actinopteri > Siluriformes > Clariidae > Heterobranchus > Heterobranchus longifilis. The sequence continues at coordinate 1,640,962 of JAOVVB010000037.1, forward strand.
ACAAAGCGAGTCTTACACGCCTTTGACACGAATATACAATGTAAAGCACACCGATCCACCTGGCTAAATCTCTGTCCCCTTTCACCACACTGCCATCATGTGGCCAGAAACTGTAATTGTGCCTAAGGAAGTGAATTTCACACGTCAACTTTAAATCACGAGAGAAATCCCAGACGCCATTTTGTCTCAGAGCTGTTTTCCACTGTATTGGATTGTGAACTCTGTTTTGTTGAGGACACTTCACCATCTGGACAGCTTAACAGGACAGCTTAACTGATTTATTGAAGCTGGTGAGGCAGAGTAATTTCTCCCACACACACACACGCACACTGAAAATATTGTATATAATTGTAAATATTGGTATCTGATTCACTACAGTGTCTATTTTTATATAATACTTGTGATCTACTTCTGCGATTGAACTGGAAATAGAACCGCGTTCCGTTTGTATCTGTGGAAATTCATAACTTAAATGTTTGTAAGTCGGGGACTAACCGTATCTATAGTTTTTGCTTTATTTAATCCTCCTATTTACATTTACTTTGTCATTCTTTTAATTTCCTTTCTGCTTTATTCAGCTTTATTTCATTCTTTACCATTTTCCAAATTGTAATTTTTTTTATTTAATTTTGTCTTTTTTATATATATTTTTTATTATTATTATTTTCTTTTTTCAGTCCTCTGCCATCCTCAGTGTTTCTTTCAGATTTTTTAAATGTATTTATTTATTTATAATGTACTTTGCACTTTATTTCCACTTGATGGAGACAAAGAACCACAAATGCAACTTCTTCTTCTCCTCTACTGCTCTCTCCTTCCCTCCTTGATGTTTTTTCTCTTTGAAGGAGTCGGTAGAGTTTGAATCCTTCACGTCAGTGATGTTTTCCTCTGTGCCGTAAGTGATTATGATCCTCAGTTATTATAAGTGACTCTGTGCTTTCTGTACACACTCCTCTCAGTAACACATCACCTGCTGGATTTACAGTCTTAGATCATATCAATGAGTATCATTTTTACCTCCTCACTACAGGTGTGTAACTCTGAATATACACCGCTCAGCCTTAACATTATGACCATCATATTTCCCCTTTTGCCACCAAAACACTGACACACTGTTTGTTCAGACTCCTGAATTAACCTTTTAGGCAGTTTGAGCTACAGTTACTCGTCTATTGGATCAGATTAGACGGGCCAGCCCTCACACCCACGTGCAGGCCGGGAACATCCCCACAGGCTGTAGGGGTCAGGACGTACCAGAAGTGATCCAAGCAAGGTGAACAGGTGACGGGGTCATGGGCAGTCCAGGCTCACTGGTGAGCGTGGCCGTAAACTGAAACCTGCCTGTAGTAAATGGATGAGCTGCCTTTAGGTTTTTATCCTCTCTCATAGTGATCTCTGATTTGCTACGGAGTGACACTTTGTTAAACTGTCTCTGCAGATTTGGGACTTTTGTCTTAAATGTCGCAAATGGAGACACGATAACACAGAAGAGGAGAAGAACCCTGAAAGAAAAGCTAAAGCAAACACTCGGATTCAAACCTACAAGTTCAAACACCAGAGACGGTGACGTTAACCACAACAGCATGAGTGAGGACGTTAAAGCACAAGGGAGGAAAAGCAAAAAGGAAAATCATGTACAGCTTTGATCCAAATATGGTCCAATTTAGCTTCAATTTTTATTATTTATTTCTACTTGATCCAAGGTAACTAATGTAGCACTGTAGTGTGCACTTCATAATAACATTTATTAGGTAGATTCATGCAAAAGATTCATCTAACCTGTATTAATCTTCCCTTTTTCTTCTCTGTTTAATTTTTTTTATATAAATATAATTTTTCTTTATTAGTTCCTAATTATTCCCTCATTTTTTTTTTTTCTTTAACTGTTTTCCTTTAAAGACTTAAATTTCTTAATTATTTTTGGTTTTGTTTCACCGGTGGTTTTCCTTGGTAATTTTCTGTTTTTATTTATTTTTAATTGTTGTTTATTTAAGTTGAAATATTATATATTATAATGTATATATTTCCTTTATTTTGCCCTTATTTCCTTACTTACCTTTTTTCTTTTTTTCTTTTAGTCCTCCATCAATCTGTTTTATTTCCACTTGATGGAGACAAAGAGCCACAAATTCCTCCTCCTCCTCCTCCTCTTCCTCTCCTCCTCTTCCCCTCCTCCTCCTCCTCCTCCTCCTCTTCCTCTCCTCCTCTTCCCCTCCTCCTCCTCCTCCTCCTCTCACTCCTTCTCTCTTTTGATGTTTTTTCTCTTTGTAAGGAGGATCTTCAGTAGTTGATGTTCTCTGTGCTATAAGTGATTATAATCTTCAGTTATTATAAGTGACTCTGTGCTTTCTGTACACACTCCTCTCAGTAACATCAGGGAACACGCCACCTGCTGGATATACAGTCTTAGACAGAAATCATATCAGTGTGTGTGCAGGTTTGCTCTGAACTCCTCAGAATTATTTTTTATTAAAAACTTTAAACACAATAAAATCGCCACATAGTTTTTTCGAACATTGCATTTTAAAAGTCGTTGGGTATTTATACCAAGACAAAAGTGTAAGAGTGTGAAAGAGTGCTAAAGATTTTACATGGTTAAATAAAAAAAATAAGATCAATTTGAAGGTGTGCTTTGATTCTGGTGCATTTCCAGGAACACAGACGATCAGTGAGCGGAGCGGCGTTCTGTCTGAAAGAAGAGGAATTCTGTCAAAAACAGGACGACACGCGTCCACGTGCAGGGACACGACAGTCCTGATGTGGCACCGAATAGAGGATTCACGAGCAGCTGAAAATCTTCTCCTAAGGAATAAAGTTTCTGGAGCGATAGGGGAAGTGCGCTGATCTGCAGAGTGGAGAAGTGAAGAAGTGAGAGAACTCTAATATTCATTTGTTCATAAGTGATTCTATTAAAGTCTAAGTTGCATAAACACTAAGTTAACACTAAACTACGCTGTATTATTGTATTTGTAATTATGAAACTAATAACAAAGCTGCATACTGTACTGGACAGCACTTTGTAGAAACGCTCACACACGGCCTCTCCCAGGGAACAGGAAGCTGATTTATCGGACGTCCTGTAGGAGCGGTCAGACTACAGCGTGTGAGCGTTCAGTGTCGTTGTTCATCAGTGTGAGGAGGACAAAACCTCTCTCACGTGCTCTGTTACCTCCTGACACGTCACGGCGAAACCCAGACCCAGTTAATGTAAACCCACGCGCTCGGGGTCTTTACCTCCATCGTCTCGCATGTTTAGCGTTAAAGCCGCTTGCTGTGTGATTCCTCGGGAGTCCTGGGAGACTCGGTTAGAGCTCAGAATCAAGATGAAAGTCAATCTGAGTCCAGTTAGTGGTTGAGAATCGCTTCCTTAATCCACAGTTATTGCGGTTTGTGTAAAAAAGTGTTGGGTCTGTCCTCTGAGGAAAGACATACAGTATATACTGCAAATAAGTGCTTTATCAAAGGTTGGGGAACGAAAGGATGAATGGCAGAAAGAAGTCTGGACTACATGAGGAACAGAGTGCAGCTATAGGGGCTAATAATAATCATAATAATAATCATAATAATAATAATAATAATAATAATCATAATAATAATAATCATAATAATCATAATAATACGTTGAGGTACCTGCCATGAAATGACTTAACAAGGAGCGTTCAAGTCAAACCAGGACTTTTGATTGTATAACAGAACACAGCTCTGAGAGTAAAACCTCCCTTTATGTCTCTATATGATCCCCTCCTACACTAATGCACTTATCCCAGTGTCTCACTAGTGCTCGGACACCATCAGGGTAGAAAGTTTTCTCAATATCCCGGAGCCAAGGATCAGGTGTTTCAGGACGTATTCAGACGTTTATCCTTCTTTAAAACGTTTGTACCGTTAACATGTTTTAATGCGACTACTGCTTTGAAGTCTTCTGCAAACGTCAGTCGCCTGTTTTCTAAAGTACCTTCTTGCACCAGAAATTTATATCACCGGTCCCAGATTGACTTGAACACCCCTCATATATGAGAAATATTTATAAACAAAGGATAATGCGGTTATATTAACAGAAATGTCTTGGTCGTGTGTCTGTAAAGAAAGCTATTTAGTTTTTTTGCCTTCAGAAAGTGGAAGCTCTTCCTCGACCACATCAGAGAGAAGAATCTGTGGTTCTGAAGCCTGACATCCTTCCTATCTTTATGGTCTTGGTTCAACACTTCTTGATGGATCTGGTGATCATCTCGGACCCGAGGTAGGAGAATTCTCCCCAGGATTGGAGCACATCAGAGTCCATCATCAAAACTTTGCTTTCAGAAAGGCTGACCATTCCGCGAACTCTCACCTGGAGAGAGTATCAGCACAAACAAAATACCAATGTGTAGAAGAGTCTTCTCTGTTCATCTCATGTTTCTAAAAATAACCCTGTCCAGCAGAGCGTGACGAGCTCTTCATAACTTCTCGAAATCGAATCCACACACTAAGGATGTAAAAATATCAGCCGCGGTTTCATCATCAGCCGCCGGGAATGAACGCTGCACTCCATCACTCGGGATTTAATCAGGACGAGGAGAAGTAGGACAGACGGGCACGGCTCAGCAATTTCTTTTTCTTCTTCTTTTTTTATTTTTTGTTTAACATCGAACTGATTTTCTACGAAAAAAAAAGCAAAAAACATTATTTTCAGTAAAACGCTCGTGAAAATGTCGTGAGCCCGGAGACGGATTCGTCATCCAGATGTCTATGGAAGTTTTTAAAAATAGATTTTTTTATTATGACAAAGTAAAATTTAAATAATTATTTAATGAAATATTAAATATTCAACATTTTCAACTTTAAAGGTTAAGTAAACACTTTTCACATTAAAATATCCTACTTTCAACCAGTTAATAAAAAGCAATAAAATGATATAACACTTTCCACAGGGTCTCAGACAGGTGGACTGTGGTTTTAATTCATCCCAATATTATATCACCCTCTCGACCTCGTGATATAATATGAAGGAAAGTTATTGTGCTTATCATATCATGCCATGTATTTATTATCACTTCGTCTCACATGATGAAGATGATGACTGAAGGTCTTCGTCTTGTTCAGACACGGTGGCCATTATGAGATACTTTGACTTTAAAGCCCTGTTAACTTTTACGAGGGAAAAGATTACTCTCTTTTATAGCATCTCTCTCTGTCTCTCTCTCTCTGTCTCTCTCTCTCTGTCTCTCGAACGCGGAGACGATTTGGCGTCTGGAGTTTAATTTGGAAAAGTGTTCTGTCTGGTTTAGTGATGCGTTTCGTGATGGTACAAAAGAAAGATGACAACTTGATCGTGCAGGAACGAGAACCTTAGACTGGCATTTTCTCCACTGACTTCATTTTCTTAACAAAAATTCTGAAATGAATGTGATGTTCTTCTTTTAACATTAAATAAAAGCTGCATATGTAAAATCCTTAGAAGGTTCTGTGTAGGATCTTATAACAATCTGTTTCTGCCATCCATCCGATCGTCCATAATGATCCATGACATTGAGGTTTGTAAACAGTACGGTCGCCACATGCTGATCGGGGTGAGGTCATCCAGCGGAAGTCTGATCTTCTGTATGTGGATTTCTGACTGTGTTACTTCAGGGTCATAGCACAGGGTTACCACTCAGGAGCCATCACCAAAAATCTGGGTCTAATCCATAAAGTGTGGCTGAAGGCTAAACAGAAGTCATCTTTGATAGTTGCTTTGGAGACGAAGTGGAATCTGGTGTGACTCCTGCTTGCTCCTGCTCTTCCTTGGACCTTGGTGCTTTTGGAGGATAAGCTTAAAGATCCCTCATCTGTAGTCTCTTTAATGAGACTGGCCACTAGAGGTGCTGTTTTTGTAGGGTGGCTGCCACTTACAGAGTGCCCCTTGTGGCTACTTTTTTTTATTATATTTTTTTTATTTTTATGGTGGTCATTTTAAAAGACAAAGGCCCTACAACACTAAGTAGTTTGTGTAAGGCGTCATGGCTTAGTGGTAAGAGCATCACCCCTCAAGTCTGAAGTTCCTGGTTCAAGTCTCGCTTGTCCCTGGTGTGTGGTTATGAAGGAGGAGCAAGAAAGTGAGATTGCAGAGGGTGATCCTTCAAGGGGTCAAAGAGAGTGTGGGTGATAGGTATTTTTTTTCCCCCAGCGTTCTCTTTATATGCAAAAACTAAGTCGAACCCCTCTTTCCAAGCTCCATAACCCCTTGCTTCTTCTACTTGGACCCTGGGGGGGCCAGATGCCCGGAATTTCCCCCCTTCGGGTTACGCCCTCTGATCTCCCTGCACCTTCCACCAACTCCTGAACCGATTACGTTCATATCCTTGAGACCTGGCTGGGATTTGAACCAGGAACCTCTCCACATAGAGGAAGGACTCTTCCAATTGAGCCACAGGATCTCATGCTAGACGTTGGGCTTATAGAACATTTCACTTTTTTCCACTTAACCTTGAGCTGAGACCAAAGGTAAAAGACAGGATTCGAACCCACATGTTTATGCACCAAAGACCACGTCTCTACCCACTGTGCCACCACAGGATGAGAAAGGCTCTTGGTCATTGGACTTTTGTCTTAATAAATGGTTCAGTAAAAACTCTGAAAACACTTGGTGCAAAGGCGGTGCAACAACAAAAGATGAGCTGAACCATGTACTAAGGCGAATAGCTTGACTTGAACCTACAATCATTAAAGACCAGGACACTAACCACTGCACTTGTTCCTTGGGTTCTTGTCTAAACAAATGTTGCACTGGAAGCAGAGGAGAACTTCAAAAAGGCTATCACAAAAACTTGGACCTACAAGGTCAAGCAGCTACAACAAGGATGTTAACCTCTGTGCCACCACAGGATGATGTACTGTACACAGAAGGTGGGCTAAACCCTGAAGTAAAACCAACACAACTGCTCCTCGCTGGACTTTAGTTTTAATATATTGTGGCAAGGGGCTCGACAACAGAACAGGAGGTTACTGAGGAGCTTTCATTAAAACAAAAAGTTGGATATAAACCCACAAGCACAAGCGACCAAGACAGCAACCACTGTGCCATGACAAGACAGACAGGAATGTTGCTTGCTTGACTTTTGTCCTAATAAATGGTGAAAAGGAGGCAAAACAACAGAAGAGGAGCTGAATTTTGAATTAAAGCTTCGGAAAATTATTTGATTTAAACATTGGACACATTGGATTGTTGATTTTTGGGCGTTTGTCTCAATAGATTGTACAACAAGAGAAGGAAAAATCATGAACTAAGGCCAATGCAGAAGCTCAGACTTGAACCCACAAAGTGAACTGTCAGAGACCAGGATACTAACCACTGCACCACCACAGGATAACAACCATAATTACTTGTTGGACTTTTGTCTCAATAAATGATGCACAGGGGGCGCAATAACACCGCTCAGCTGAACCAAAACAACTGCTCAGATTTGAACCTAGAAGTTCAAGCACCAGAATCCACAACACTAGACCACTAAATCACAACAGGATAAGGGAGGATGTTGCTCATTGAACTATTGTCTTTTGATTTGACGTTCATCATCTGCCTATAGATTTGCTCACACACCAACACACTGATGGACCAGTTGGTGTATTGTGCCTGTGTACGTCTACAAATTTAAAAACAGGTTCCTCTTTTACATGCAGAGCGGCCCATTCGACTCATCACAGCATATTTACTGGAATCTTCTAAATATATAAAAAGAAGCCCAAACATCACCCTGCACCAGGTAGAACCTCAATGTGCTGACACTCAGACCTTCAGGATCATATCATTGAGCCCTGCCTGGGCTTTGAACCAACAACCTTCTGACCCAAAAACAATTATCTGAGCCAGAGGATCTCATACAGGCTGCTAAAGCACAAGAGAAGACAAGCTGTACCTTGATGTACGTTTGATCCAAATATGGTCCACATTGGCGTTTATTTCCATTTCTACTTTAATTTGTACTCGATCCAGGGTAACTAATATAAATTGCTAATGCATTTCATGTAACTAAGAGTTGTGTAATAAAGAACTAAAGTAATGTTTGCTTCAGATTCCTGGTCCTGGCTGTCAGGGGTTGAACCCGATGTGGTCTTCTGTCTCAGGGATTTGCTCTGTTTTGTGGTTTGGGATGCTTTTTCTGCTCAGCATGGTTGTAAAGAGTGATCATTTGAGTTACGGGAGCATTCTAGTGAGCACAAAGCATCTGGTCATTCTGAGAGCTCTGAGCAGGTGTACAGGGGCTCCTAATGACAACAGGGACGTGTTCGGAGAGAATTTTTGATATTTTTTTTTGTCTTCCAGCCCACTTGAAATTGTTTAATTTCCTTAAACAGGTGTGATATCGCTGCTCTAGAGAACTCTAAATACCGTCAGGAATTATTTCCGTGTCGGTCATACGTACTAGGCCTGCTGTTATTTTAATGAATTAGTAAGAAACACTTTTAGAAATGTATCCCTTATTGGGAAAGATGTCAGGATAGTTTACCTGCTTCTAGCCTGTTTCATATCCAAATTTTCTCACAAACAAATGAATGTATGTACATTTTGCCCTTTTGATCTTGGGTTGCACCCAGTTTTTATTTATAATATTTTTTTCTATGTTAATGGGAACATTGAGCTGTTTCTCTAAAAAAAAAATGTCATGGGGGCACAAACTTTTGCACTCTGTAAAATTTTTTATTTATTGCCTGTTTTGTTTTTTTGTTTCTTGGCAAAGTCACTGATTTCATTTCATATAACAAGCGCACATGTGCGTGCTCACACACACACACACACACACACACACACACACACACACACACCAGGTTAATATCTGAGTGAAAAGACCAGAACACGTCATTGTCCATTTCAGATTAGCAATTATTTTATTTCTATCAGTAGAACATCTGCTCACACACACAAAATATTTCAACACACAGCTTTAATACATTCCATCAGAGCTTTAGGACTAGGAAAGGTCAGCTAAAGCCTTACAAATCCTCTTAAACACAAAACTTTTAATATAACCTTTTATATTTTTTATATTTTTAGATTAAGCGCCGAAATTCAAACATCTCATCGTTTCATTTCACATTTGAAACACCATCATGCAACAAAAACTGGACGTGAGAACTGAGACGTGAGAAGCTCGGGTATGTACCGTGTTCGGTGTGGAGCTCCGTACGGTGGACCAAACGAGACAACATTATACATCTTTTAGAAATGAACAATGATAACATTACAAACAGCACATTAAAGACATTCGGTGTGCTCTTAACTCACACGTGACACAAACATTAAAGTACTGTATTATGAAAAGATATTATAAATCTGACTGCCATCTACAGTAACCAAAACTACATTGAAGAATAGTCAGAATACAATGATTGCTTTCCGGCTGTTACTCCTGTGATTCATTGGATTTAATTTATTTATTAAGCAAAAGTATTTTAACATTGGGGTATCTTTAGCATTCAAATATGGGCGCACAAACTTTTGCATTGGACTGTACATATAAATATGTCAATCATCCTCACTCAGTTGGGGGGGTAAATATATGTAGCTAGTTAACGCTTCAACTTTACTCCGACGCTAGCTTTACTGCAAATACGTGTAGAGAGTTCAACAATAAAATAACTTTAATAATAAATTTAATAATAGTCTTTCATAAATAACAAACTTCAATATTAATGTTTAACTTTGTCACATTTAATCCACCATGTTAAGTCAAATCAAAAACAGACCAGGACAAACATAATACAGTAGATAAAAGTAAGAGGAGTAGGCTAAGCGCTTGAGTGCGTAGAAATTAAACTAGCGCTGATATTACTCTTTTCATACAAACAAAGTTAGTCATTAAAACTGCCGCCTTCTTTACTAATAAATTTTCAGCTTGTCTAAATAATATTTAGCTCCTGCAGCGATGCCTCAGATTATATTTAATGTAATGTTATGGAGTGATGAACCCTTAGTGAGACGCTAGTTTGCTAGCTATAGTCTATTTAACACCGTTTCCTAGCCATCACATACAGTACGATGATGATGATGATGATGATGACGATTAACCGTTTGCTAACTAGCAGCACCAGAGCCATGTTGGCAATAAGAGCCCATGGAATTGTATCTATGATGCCAGGTGGGTGGGGCATATTTTTGTAGGGTCATCAGAATGGGATGGGGTTCATTTCTGGGACACGTCCTGTTTATTATGCAGTTTCCTGATAATAATAGCACTATATTGTATAACCGTTATTAACAGCGTGACTTGTGTACGGGGTTATCAGAAGGCAAATCGATGAAACCAAAGCGTCATCTGGTGCAAACTGAAAAGCAGCACAGAAGAAGAGGAAGGCGTGGGAGGAGAGGGTGAGGAGGTGAACCGAACGCTCTGGGTTTTTAAAAATCAGCGTAACAGTTCGGTTTAAAAATGTACAAGAAGAAGCGCAAAGGTTGAAGAGGCTCCGCACTCTAAAAATAAACACGTTAAAGACAGAAAGGATGGACTGAGAAAGAGAAGAACCAGGAGAGAGAGAGAGAGAGATACCGAGAGAAAGAGAAGGAAGAAAATAAAGAAGTGAATCATGTTCAGCTGACGGAGCAGGGGTCGTCCTTGCAGGGCTTCACTTCCCCCTGCAGCAGAAGGATCATCACAGCTTTAGTCAGGTAGCTGGAGGTGCCTTTCTTCCCCAACGGAGGGGTGTTATAGAACGCCTCCATCTCCTTCTGTAACATTATTATTATTATTATTATTATTATTAAATTGACAGTCTTGTAAATAATGAATAATTGTAAACCAGCATCACGGTGATAATTTTGGTGTGATGATGATGATGATGATGATGATGATGATGTGGTGGTGCTAATAATAATGATATAAGTGATAACAGTCATTTTAATAATGGTAGTGATGGTGACTCTAATGAAGGCAATAGTGGTGGTGATCGTGTCTCATGATGATAATGATAGTGGTGATTAAAAATGTTTATAATGGTGATGATGGTAATAAGTGTGATATAGGTGATATATAATAGTAACAGTAGTGATGATCCAACAGATGGTGATAATAGTGATGATGCTGATTTTAGTGATCATGGAGATCCAGGTGGTGATGGTGATGATAGTGAGTTCAGTGGTGAAGATGGTGATTACTGTGGTGTGGTGGTGATGAGGATGGTGATGATAGACGGGGTTGTGTTGAAGATGATGGTGAGAACAATGAGAGTTGTTGGTGATGGAGACAGAAGTGATGATGAAGATGATGGTGAGAATAATTATTATTTAAATGGTGGTGATAGATGATGGATGTGAATATGGTGAGGGTGAGGATGGCGTTAATGATGGTGGTGGTGATGAAGATGGTGAGGTTGATGGTGATAATGATGGTGATGAAGATAACGGTGATGGACAGCCCACTCACCTGATTCTGGGTGGTTTCGGCTTGTCCTCGATCCTTCTGGAAATCAGCGAAGGCGTCTTTGACCAGCCGATCCAGATCCACCTTCTCCTGAAACTCCAGCTCTGGATTTCTCTCCAGCACCAGTGACACCACCATTAGGAGCTGGGAGAACCAGTGGAGAACCACATCATGTACACACACACACACACACACACATAACACACACTTTCCAGTTAAGTGCTGTAGTTTTTTTTTTTTTGCTTGTACATTAACCAGAGCCTCACCTCCACAATGATCTGCCTGTATTCGGGCAGCACGATGTTCTTCAGCGTGTCCTCCACCAGCAGGGAGAAGTTCATCTCGTACATGGTCATATCAGACAGAGTGGGTTGCTGCAGAAGGGAAAATGTTCATAATACTTTATATTTTTTGTAATTATTTGTTATTTTATTTGCATGTTTTATATTTTCTAAAGCTAAAGTTTTTCCTATATTTTATTTTCATTTTATTGAATAATTTATTTCTTATTGATAATCTTGTTTTTTAAGGTCACGAGCAGTCGCATAAGCATTTCACTGCATACCGTACTGTGTATGTGACAAATACAATTTAAACATTAATTCTGAGACGACCTGTATATATACATTTTTATTTTTTTAATTTTACCTGAGGATAAAAGCTTATTTTAAGATAAGGTCACGGTTAAAAGTGTTGGCAGAATGACAGTTATCTTCCAAATACCCTTTTTATGTAAAACACTGGTGGTTTTACCTGAGGCAGGTGAATCCCTCCCACCATGATGCCGTTACTCGTCCTCTCCAGAATCTGCCAAACACGATCGTAAAACCCGAGAGGTGTCCGATTCAGAGATCCATCGATCTGACGCCGATTTAGCCACGACCTGATATTTAAGATACAATCACAATAATAATAATAATAATAATAATAATAATAATTTTAAACGCTTTAGCTAACCTTCTGATTATATTAAAGTGCCACTAACACATCATTTACTAGTTTCTGGTTGTTCCAGTGTAGGAAACAGAAAACATCAATATTCGTTGCTTTTCCAAAAATACAAAACAGAAGATGATTTGGGAAAAATAAACGCAGCACACAGCATGCCGGCTGGCTTACCAAATATAATGGCATCCATTGCAAATTCGTAGGTTTTCATTCAAATTTTAATTAATCAAATCAAGTTCTTTAAGCATAATCAATCGGATGCCCCACGATGGCAGGAACACCTATTTAATCTTATTTCGGCGCGTCGAGATGTGTGGCAGCGGCTCATTAAGACTCAGAACCGCTCAAACCTAAACTCGTGTTCATCTGCTGATCAGAAAAGCATCTTGAATGAAAAATGACTCGACACACTATCAATTCCTGAAAAGTGTCTGAGAGTAGAACGTTTCCCCCAAGGATTAAAGCGTGTCTTAATCAAACAGACTAAAAGGTCTTGAAAAACACAAGACTGAGCTGATTTTTGTTCAGTAAAATTAATTGCTAACCTTTATATGGTTTGGCGAGAAAGTAAATGAATTTCTCCAGACATGACACTTTAATCTTATGATGATGATGAAATCAGTGGGGATGTAGCGCCAAAGAGCCAGACAGCACCATGTTACAACAGTCAAGGATGTGTGTGTTTTTCTATCTTAAATAAAGAAAATTGAAAAGTGATCTGTAGCAGCGTTCAAAAAAATAAAATAAACCTGCACGTCCATAGGCTCGATCAAACTTGCACCAGAGCAGAAGAACATCTACAAGGTTCTGTGTTGAGGATCAAATTGAAATGTCTGAGTTTTCACACAAAGTGTCATGCTGAGGAAAGATCACACGACAGGAGATAAAAAAAAAAAAGTGAGCTTTATATATTTATATATTTTTTCCTTCACCTGCCGGTCTGTTGAGGCTGAAGAACGTCCAACAGCAGCTGTTTGACATCACTAGGTGACATCTGGTAGATGTCCTGAGGCGGCATTTCTCCTGCGCGGATCTTCAGCTCGTGTTTCATGGCTTGGATGATCCACCTGTTCCCAAAAAAAAATATCCAAAGTTACACCATGGAAGAAACCATGACTATAAATGTAGAAATTATTTCTTTAGCTTATTTTATGCTCTTTGCAGGTTATAAACATCCAACCTCATAATGGTGCTAATAAATCTAATAAATTATAAATCACTTCGTGTGTTATAACTAAATAATCAACAGCAGGCTGCTGTTATGAAACACGGATGATGATTATATTCCTATAAATGCATTTTTATTTTCAAAAGTGGTATACCTACTGTAGGTACAACATTTCTTTTCTAAACAATCAAGTCCAGTTGGTCATTTTAAAGAATGAATGAGTTTTTTTTTTTCTCTAAGAATTAATTGCATAACGTGTGGGTTTCGTTACCCGATGCGGATCTTGAGCATGCCGCTGAACAGCTCGGGGTTGTTAGAGATGATCCAGCCGATGTGGATGACGAGCTCCTGCTGCAGCACGGCCTCTCGCTCGCCGTGTGGACTGCACTTCCTGTAAATAATGTCCTTAATGACGGCCGGAGACAGCGGGTTAGAGATCACCTCCTCGTCGTGTCCAAAAAGACCCAGAGTCACCTGGTGCACCAACAGCAAACAGTCAAGTCTCAAAATCATTAACCTGCGAATAAATACATTATTACATCCATGCTCTGATGTGTCCGAGTTCTCCAAATTAATTCCGCACTCGAACAATAAAACATTCCAGAAGCCAAAAGTTCATATCAGCAGCTGTCTCAGTTTTTTTTTTTTTCTCCCTACACTAACAGTATTTCTTTTTCATTGGAATAAAACACATCCGCGCATCACTTTAATATTCCACCCCGAGCGCTTTTAATCTCGGCCTCTCGACCTGCAATTTGTCCAAAACAGACAGCAGGTAGATTTCTGAGAATAAAAATAAAAAAAAAAAACCAGAAAGGTCGTGATCCCTTTTTTATTTTTGTAAGTCTCGTCTCTGAGGCATAAGCACCGCCACGCTGCTCGGCTCAACCCTCCGCTGGCCATGTGGACTGACCCATTTTCAGAATAAAACTATGTTTCAGACCATTAAAACATTAAAAAACAGTCTCAGGGACACAATTTATATGCAGATTTCATCCTCCTGGAGATTCAGTTTAATAAATCAGTGCTAGACTGTGGGAGGGGGAAAAAAAAAAAGAGGCCGGCACTGAACCAAACACAGTTGATTTGTGAAGTGGAAAAAAGGTGGGAAAAAAAGACCCAGTTATAGGAAAGAGAGCACAGGACCCATCAGAGGATGTACAGTATTACAGTAAATAACACACACATTATATATGTACTGTATACGGGGTGGGACGATGTATCGGGAAGGTCAGGGAATCGCAGTGATTACAATTTATGTTTTAGAAAACTGAAATGTTCCTGCCAGAAAATTTATAATTTTATTATAATTTGATGCAAAAACTGACAAAGAATATTACAATAGAAAACTCAAGTTATGATTCAAAAGTAGGGAGTGAAATTATAAAGCCTTGAGGAAAGAAAGAGAACCTTTTTTACATTTTTGTAAGGATAATTTCCATAATAATAATTTATTTGCACAACCAACTTTATTAAAAGCACAGTTTCCTTATTAGGCCTCACTTATTACACTCGATACGAGCGGATTTATTTATGAACCATTCACAGGTTATATTTACGCAAGACCGTGGTGTTCATGAAAATCCAATTAGTTAGGATTAAGGTTTGCGTCCCACATTTCTCTGATGAGTTTCAGGAGACTCAATAACGTCGACTCGATCTCAAATCACGTAGTTGTCCATGAGTTACTGTGATTATATACAGGATCACACTCTAGTTTAAATCAGACCATGTTGATACAAATTGTTTGTGGTTTCTGGGAGTCGAGTTGCGCCAACTGGACTTCTTTCTTGCTAGGTAGACTACAGCTGTGTTCCATTCCAAAATGTACTTCACAGGGTGCTCCCTACTCCCTGCGCAGGGAATGTCTGTGAAGGGAACTTCCCTCGAAAAAACACCATTCAACGTCACCAGCGCTGACGTCACTTCCTCTGTGTGTAACCATGGTAACATAAGAACCTCAGACATTAAATCTTGAATATTTATTGAAACAAAAAGTGATACTATCATAAAACATGTACTACTGAAATGTCTATAACTAAAACAAATTATTTGAATTATGTACAAGATGTACTGAGATTTCTTCGTTCTACAGATTACTAGCCTAAATAATACTAAGGGTTTCTTGATTAAAATTTTAATTATTGTGTCCTGTTAATATGTCACCCACCGTTCTCAGTTCCCTTTGAACTGAACATTTCCGCTCCCTGCGGTTTGGAATCACACGTAACATGGGTAAACACCCTCTGAAGTGTACTTCGCAGGGTACTTCAGGCTGATCGGAACGCACCTTAAGAGGTTTTACTTCTCATCCAAGTATACTGTATGGACAAAAGTATTTGTCCAAACCTGTTAATTATGGAATTCAGGTGTTTCAATCAATCAGGCCCCTTATCCCCAGTGAAGGACAATCTTAATGGTTCAGCACAACAGGACATCTTGGGCAATGCTCTGCTTTTATGCAACTTTGTGGTAACAGTTTGGTGAAGACCGTTTTCTATTCTAACATGACTGTGTCCCAGTGCACAAAGTGAGGACTATAAAGACATGGTTTGATGAGTTTGGTGTGGAAGAACTCGACCGGCCCGAACACAGAGCCCTGATCTCAAC
>JAOVVB010000037.1:1657159-1676819 GCA_028570985.1 Heterobranchus longifilis
TTTGGTGTGGAAGAACTCGACCGGCCCGAACACAGAGCCCTGACCTCAACACCACCGAGCACCTTTGGGATGTATTGAAATGGGGATTGTGAGCCAGGCCTTCTCGTCCAACATCGCAAATTCCCCCAGAAACACTTCAAAATCTTGTGTACAGCCTTCCAAGAAGAGTGGAAGCTGTTAGAACTGCAAAAGGGAAGCCGACTTCATATTGAAGTGTACGTGTATTTGAATACAATGTCATTGCAGGTTTGGCCAAATACTTTTGTCCATATAGTGTAGCTTCTTCAGTCGGGAGGGAACTTGGTATTTGCATCTTCCAGAGACAAGGGTTCTCCTCTGTCTGAAAAGTCCTGTTACATGAACAATGGAGAAGGTGGAACTGCTGAAGGAGGGAGAGTCATTAGAGAATGGGGGAGGGGAGGGGGGTGTTAAGAAGAAACAGCAATAGAGAGATATCAGGAAGAGTCGTTAAAGTGTAACGACCAGAGAGAGAGAGTGAAGTCCTGAGGTGTGACGTTCCTGGTGGACCTGTGAAGAGGTCTTGATCTTCTCGGGGATGAATGAAAGCGCAGCATGAGAAATAGAACAGGCAGGTAGGAAACAAACCTCTCTACCTAAGAATCATGAAGTCCAGTTTACACGACTCGACTCCCAGAGAACCTCGAGTCTTCACAGACACATTTCTGTGAAACTCACTCGTTTCAGATTAATGTAGACACATATGATTAGCCTTTTAGTTTACGACAAACCTTACAGCATCCTGTAAGAGGGGGGGGAGTTAGGGTGTGGCCAAGGCACTGCAGCGGCCGAGCTGCGTTAGTGGAAGAACTAGAACTAGTGGAAGAAGTGCCACGCACTTCTATGAGATTTAAAAAAAAATTTTTTTTTAGAGAGAGCTTTGTGGGCGTGGCTAGATGTAAATGAAGACGCTTGGTAATTGGTAGCTGATTAGTGTTCATCAACATACAGAATGAAGAGAGGTGAGGATTAGCAAAATGTCGGGAAAACATGGTGTGAAGTTTTATCTGGGTTTAATAAATGAGGCCTAATGCAGGTGCTGAAAATGTGAGATACAGTTTATATGAACTGTATAGTTTAATGAAATACTGAAGGCAGAAGAACGCTGATCAGAAAACTCTAAAGAAATGATTATAATGATCATTAAGCAGAGTGCGCACTAATCTCATTGTTTCTGTAATGTCCAGCTGTATTTGTTCATTACCGCACTACCTCCGTCACCGTATCGTCTCACCCCTAACGATAACCAAGCGGCAGTGTTAGCGGTGAGATAAGCTAGGTTAGCCGTGTAGGGTTAGGGTTAGGGTTTTAACATGTTGTGAACAGGTTACAATGCTTGTGAACATGCAGTGAAATTGAATAAAATGATCAGTGAACATTAAAATGTTTTTTTTTTTTTTTCTTTCATTCTTTTTTTTAAATATATATCCAAAGTAAAAGAAGCTTTTGTAACATTTCTATAACTATACATTTTAAAACTTTTTTTTTCTTTGACCTTGACTTTTTGACCTTTTGTTCTTGGTTCCCACTTACCTGCTTGCCATGCACTAAAACGCTAGTAATACTTGGAGCAAGGCTGTCCACTAGCTTAGTTAAGAGACTGGCAGCGAGACGTACAACGGACCTGGTGAACAGAAACACATCATCCCACACGGGTTAACACTCACAGCCTGACTGCGAACACACAGGAACATCAACAGGCCTTGAAAAAAGCAGTTTTTTTTTTGCCACGTCAAGCTTAGGATTAATAAAAGCTTTGATTTGCTTTAATGCTGCAGATAGAGACAGCAGCGAACCCATAACACCCCCCCCCACCCCCCGCATCAGCATCGACACTACAAACTGAGGTATACTTTTTTTTTTTTAAATTTGACCTTGAAATGATTAAATATACATAACACTACGACATGACTATACTTTTTGTACGATTGATTTTTATTGGACTTATAATTAAGAAGGCAGTGATCACTATAATTAATAAAATCAATTTTTAAATCACATTGATTTGTTGTATTAATTCAGATTGAATTTTTAAATGCAATTTCAATATTTAATCAGAAACTTAATTACACACTTTAGCATTTATTCACCTGCAGTAGGTTCACAGCCCACAACACTTTGGGAAACGCTGCTTTGTACTTTATTATACTTGCAGTGAAAGTATTTGAACTAAATGATAAATAAAATTAAAAAAGTCAAAAACATTTTAATTGGTTTTTAAAATAAAAAAAATAAATAAACAGGTGGGTATGGAAATATACACTCAAGATTAGCCTCATCTCTAACTGTGATTAAGTCCTATGAACAAACCTGAACAGATCCTCAGCGTGATTTATTTAATCTCACAAAATAGCTGCAGCTCATCTGGTGCGAGAATTATCATCAGGACCTTCAGACAATCCCAAAGCTCCTGAATGTTTTATTATGAGCTTTTATTTCCAGCACTACGACGCCGCACGCTGCCCTTGCGTCCCCGCGTCCCTCCGTCTTCTCGCTCAGCCATGCGTGCATTTCAATAAGCGGCTAAATTAACGAGTGTTCCCTACGCTCCGTGCCTTCACAATGAGCCATTAGCACTCTCGGGTTTGTCCCTCAGACAGGAAGCGGCACTGAATGACAAACGTGCAGTGGGAATTCACGTCCAATTGTTCTTACCTCTCTGCGAATAATTCTCAAATTATTCCTTTAAAATCGTACAAAGGACTCCAGCATAGATATTTTAATGTTCACTAATTTATTGGGGATTTTTTTTTTTTGTAGTGGATTCGTACAATCAGAGCTGGGCGATAATCTCAGATTACATTTATAATTTTTTTCTACATATACAGTTGGATTGTTTATTATCAGTCCAACCAATCAGAAAAAAGGAGGTGGGGATTACTGTATAATTATTTACATAAATAAATCTGGTTTGGAATATAACTGTACATATTACAATACTTATTAAAGTATATATATATATATATATATATATATATAAAATAAATCTCCATACATACACTCTCAGCAGGAGAAGATCTGTCTTGGATAATAAGTTCAGTCTCATTAAGAAAACCAAATTCTAGCTAAATTACTCCTATTTGTCGTCAAATATGCGTTTTGTTTCTTGCTAAAACATTGATCTCTTATCTCCCAGCTCTCGATCAGTCTATACACCAAATCACATACTTAATTAAATGGGAATTAAAGGTGATGTGGTTGGTGGGGGGGTGAATCTCAACACGACAATGAACACGCTTCACTAAATGAATAAGATGAGATATTAAATTGACAGACAGTGAGATTAAAAGTATTTCCTCTTCTACTACATCTTTGGTTGTTTACTTTACCTCGATCCCTCCACCTTGTGTAAAGTGCACTTCTTTGCATGTTCTGTTTATTATTATTACATTATTATATATTATATATATTATTACAGAGCTGCCAACACCAAAGAGCAATAATGCACAATTCCCAAGTAAAGAGCTACAAACCTACACCATATTTATTCAATTAATTTACATTTATTGATATTAATTAAACTTTGATTTAATGTTGTGGAACGACTAAGACTCGAGTTAAATCCTGTTCTCACTTAGACTCCTTATGTCTCAATTGTAGGAGGCGCACCAGTTTGAGTACGGGGAGTCCCATGGGAGGAAAACAGGGCGTATACTCTGAGGGGGCGGGGCATGGTAAGCTTGCGCCTCCCCAGTCATCATAGCGACATTAGCGATTGTGCTTTCCTTCGAGTGCGTTACGTTGCCCCCTTATGGTGCATGAGCAGACGTGTTCGGCTGGCGTCACGTGTCTAGCAGGAAGCGCGTGACAGCCTTCGCCGTCCCTGGTTAGCAGCTATTGAGTGATAAACGGGGGTTGGGGGTGGGGACTGAACCAGGACTCAGTTAGTTAGAAAATCAGGGAACGATATAAATAAAGAAACAAACTGATAAATATCGCCTAAAAACAAGTAAATAAATAAATAGACAATATTACTTGGTTTAACATTACGTTTCTAAAATTTGTTTATTAAGATGAATGTTCCCTAATTTGAGATGTGAGGAAAGGGGCGGGACTTCCTTCAAAGAGTTTATCAGGGAACTCCGCCTGGCCCGCTTCACGTGACGCGTAAAGGTTGGCAGGTCTGATATTATTATTATTATTATTATTATTAGCTCCACGCAATGATCACAAGAGTAAATTAATAATGTAAAATGCACCATCATCATCATCATCATCACAGCTCATCAGTGAAGCGTGCTCTCCTGTTAATGAGAAATCTTGGTGATGTTTCACTCACAGTTGGACAGAGATATAAAATGAAGCATGCAGAAGCAGTGACACGCCCACCACAGCGCGTTACCTGTTTACCGTGGACCAACAGGGTCGTTATATGAGGAGCTATAGAACTGGCGAACTTCTGAGTAGCGGCTGCTGCGCAACGCACCGCCATCCTACGCCGGGTTAACATGTTTAAACATTAATTCAGTTTTACGGCAGAGATTACAGCGACTGAAATGAAAAGACATCAAAAAAAAACAACAACAAACAAAAGAAACAAACAAGAGAAGACAAAGTGTTAATGTGTGGAAATATCCTGCTAGTGCCTCAAAAGCTTTAGTACTGTTTTATTAATAAGATAAGATTTTCTAGCTTTATCACATTTGAGGCTCTCATTTATTCATTAAACAATAAACAATAAGTTTAAGATTAAATGCTTTGTTGTAAAAAAAAAAAAGATACAATTCAAAGCTAATTAAATAATTTATGTTTATTGATTAATGTCTTTTGAAACATAAAAAAGGAACTATAAATAATAATTTTTTTTTAAAGAACTACTGTACTGTTCTAAGAATAATAATAATACATTTAATTTATAATGACCTTTATATTTGAAACAAATCTCAAAGTGCTACAAATTATTTCAACCCAAAAGCTCTGATAAAAAGATTTAAA
This sequence comes from Heterobranchus longifilis, assembly GCA_028570985.1. Classification (NCBI taxonomy): domain Eukaryota; kingdom Metazoa; phylum Chordata; class Actinopteri; order Siluriformes; family Clariidae; genus Heterobranchus; species Heterobranchus longifilis. The sequence continues at coordinate 1,662,113 of JAOVVB010000037.1, forward strand.
ATCATTAAGTTTTTGGCTTCTTATTGAAACAATCTATTTAATGCTGACTGTATTACTACAAACAATAACAGCTACCAAAATTTTGTTTTTTAAATAAATTTTTTTTAAAAAAACTTTTTAATTTTTTTTTTGTCATCTTACAGGTTTTGCTTTTTTGCTGGTTTATTCTGACAAAAACTACTCTAACTGTTCTAAATATTTATGCAATACTAATTATTATTATTATTATTATTATTATTATGATCAGATAAACCTTTATTCGTCCCGCAGTGAGAAATTTTTAGATTATTAATCTTTTATGAGGATTATTTCTTATGTAAAGAGCTAATAATTAGCTAATGTGTTACTCAGCATGCTACAGTTTGACAAAAGACTAAATTCATATCTGGATTTCTGTAAAGTGAATGGAATCTAGAATAAATATTCAGTGTTTAAACGCTTCAGAGATGAAGACAGGAGGGAAATTAGAGATTGTATGTGCACCCCTGACCATCCGGCATGACGACACCCCTGTAAGATCCACAAAACCGGCTCTGTGAAGACGTGGAGACATGGTGTGTGAAGGACACATTGGAGTGGGAGAACTCGAGTGTCCTAAAGCTTTGGGATGAACTGGAGCCTCGTCGACATCGTAACATCAGCTCCTGAGCTCACTAACGCTGTTGTACAAATCCACACTCGCACCCACGCACGCACACACACACACACACGTACACTAAAATCTTCAAAAGAAGATAAGAGTGGAGCGCACTATAACAGGAAAAGGGGAAATAAATCTGGAATGGGACATTAAATAAATGCGACGGTTGGGGGTGCACATACTTCTTGCATAAAAGAAGAAGATACTGTTAAGTAGTGTGTGTGTGTGTGTGTGTGTGTGCGCGCGTTCTGTGAAGTAAAGAAGTAAAATCTGACCAGAGCTTCCTGCTGCCTGCTCTCCTGTAGATCCGCTCCAACTCAGACTTCAGGAACTCTGCAGACGAGACGAGGTGAGATTATTCCTCCTTTATACCACAGAGCTGATTGGTCAGACAGTAAAGTTTCCATAGCAACAGCTGGTCGACAGGGACGTGTATCACGAACGCTCCTGCTGAACAGCTGATGTGGTCAAGTGTTAAGTTTAGAGGTGTTTATTCATGGAAGGAGTCTCCAGTGTCAGGGCTCCTGGATCAACTAAATAAATTCATTTAATCCTTAACTGAATGTCCAAGCATTATTATTTAGCTATGCCATGATAACTTGATATTTTTTAACTGCTTGATTATTATTTACTGTTATATTTATGACAAATATTTATTTTTTTATCACATACATTTTTAAAACTGTCATGGCAACCACTGATGTGTTTATTTATTCATTCATTAGATTAATTAATACAATTACAGGTAAATGCCCTTATTTGTTTAGTCACCACTCACTGTTTATCCATCCATGGAAAGAAACACAGACTACAGGTCGTCCCCGACTTACAAATGAGTTCCGCTCCCGGAGCATGTTTGTAAGTCAGATTTGTTCTAAAGTCAGACAAAGTGAGTCTTATACGCTTTGACGCAAATACACAATGTTAATCATACCAATCCACTCGACTTAATCTCTTTCCCCTTTCCCCACATCACGTGGCCAAAACTCATAACCGCGCCTAAGGAAATTAATCTCACATGTCAAATGTAACAGTGTCGTCTCTGCACCTTTTAATCGCGAGGGGAATCCCGGACGCCATTTTGTCTCAGTGTGTGTGTGTGTGTGTGTGTCTTTGAGAGAGAGCGAGTTTACCGTCTCTGCTGAAGAAGTCTGGACCTTCCTTCTTCATCAGGACACTAGCGAGCTGGGCCTGGCTGGCGAGACAGTCACAGTCCTGACACGAAACAAACACACACACACACTGAAGTCACACAGTGAACAAGATGAAGCTACGCCACTTCGATCAGCTTTGTGCGATGCTCACGTTGAACTTCTGCAGGATCTCGTGTGTGGGTTTGTTCCTCCACTCGTCGATGTTGATCTCAGGCTGCTGCTCGAGGTCGGTGGCGTTCGGCGTGCTCGTCTGGCGCTTCACCTTTGAGTGTTTGGGCAGCTCGAGTTCCTCGAAGCTCTTAAACTCAGGAATCCTACAAGCAGGAGAAACACAGATCACAGCCACGGATTAGACTCGGATTAGATTCCACAGTATTATTATTATTATTATTATTATAATAAAGATCAGGCTGGTAGTTACTCCGCCTCGTTGATGCGCAGAAAATCCAGCTGCTCAACCACAGCCCCAGAGATCAGAGTCTACACACACACACACACACACACACACACACACACACACACACACATTGTTCAGTGTACCAGTTCCAAATAAATACAAACCAGCTTTGTGGTCATTATCTCAGCTCCCCTCATTTTAATTAATCAATTAAAATGTTTATTTATGTATTCGTGTATTCATTTGTTTGCTTGTTTATTTTCTTTAAAAAACAAAAAAACAAAAAAAAAAAAGTAGTTCAGAAGTCAGGAGCTGACCTGAAGCCTGTCGACGTGAACTTTAACCCCTCCGATGTTACCCTTCTTAAACGAAGCCAGCATGTCCAGTACGGGGTTGAAGCGGCTCCCCCTACAGGACACCCAGAGACATGAAAGGCGTTCGAAAAAATAAATGGTTCATTGATCGTCATCGGTTATAAAGCGAGTCGTACCTGATGTTATCCTCTCTGATGAGGACGAGGAACAGCGGGCGACCCGGCATCTTCCAGCACAGCTTAATGAACTGTAAGGCGTTCTGTACACACACACACACACACACACACACACACACACACACACACACACACACACACATATGAATGTAATGTTACATGAATTACATTAACATTTTTGCCTTTTGGCAGAATGAACGTGAATGATTTCTCAAACAGATCACATGACGCATTTCCACCAGGTGTGACATCACAGCAGCTCACCTTGATGTCGTCGATCAGCAGCATGACATCCTGAGACAGGTAGAAGTCACTGAGGTCAAAAACGATGGGGTAACACACCACGGTCTTCCCCAGGATGCGATAAATCTGAAAGACGTTCCACAAAATTTTAAGAAATAAAAGCAAGAGCAAAAAAAAAAAGTTATCTATTTAATCCATGATTAATAAATATACATGAATTTTCAAATTATAAAACATTCCAATGTCCATCCCTAACAGCTTGATATCATCAAGATAAAGATCAAGCGAGCAATACAATGTTACCATAGCAACCCGAGTTTAGTAAACAGGTTTTGTTTTTCTTATTTTGTGGTTAGATATTTGCTTAATCCTCTAATCTGACATGAAATTGGTCCAAAGCTGTGACGCAAAGTGAACTCATGTAGTTCTCTAATCTATTTTTATTATTTGTTTTAGAATTTTGAGTGTGTGCGAGTGTGTGTGTGTGTGTGTTTTTACCTTACAGGTCCCGATGCAGCCCACCGGCCTCTCTGGACGTCCGCTTAGACCGAGCTTCTTATTGATGGCCAAGAAACGATACGCCTGAAAACACACATACTGGGTGTGTGAAAGCTCAGCAATACACACACACACACACACACACACACACACACACACACACACACACACACACTGTACAAACTACAGTTGTATATAGAAATCAATATGAGAGCACAATGCAGTGCGCGCGCACACACACACACACACACATTCACACACAGAGGATGTTTGTAATTGTTATACAATCCATTACATGGTGGTAAATATGGGGAAAAGGATTAAACCCTGTAACAGGCTGCTCAACCAAACGGTTACACATATTTAAAATCATTATTTCAATATGTAATAATAAAAAAATTGTCTCCAACTTGTCCCTTAATTTCCAGGGATTAATAAATCCATAAATGTTTGTGACATAAAACAGACATGAAGATACTTCCAGTTTTCAAAATATAGCTATCAAAGCCAGACGTCTCATCCAGTATAATGTGGGTCTCTGTGCGTGTACGCATGTGTGTGTGTGTGTGTGTGTGTTGGGGGGGTAAGAATCTAAAATATTTTATCGTAATTTCATATCTAATGTCCCTGAAAAAAGCTTACAGAAAATTTTAAAATTCATCAATTGTATATTGACAGTAAAACCATTCTGAATAGGTGCTTCTATAATTACCTTAAACAGGCATCTCTACCATCCGGTAGACATTCAGAATTACTAATCTAAAGCATGAATTTGAAAGAAAAAACAAAGCTAGGACATTTTGTTGTTCGGTTTTCCATCAGTTAATTAAGCCAAGTTTGTTTTTCCTGCATTTTGTGCCTGTTAAGGGGGTTAAAGGCGACGTCCACTAGATGGCACATCAGAGCAAAACGTCCCTGCCCACCCCATCTCCAATAAGGGCTGTGAAATGTTTCGTGATTTAATGCATGACAACGTTCAACACACTGACAAGCTGGTTTAAGTGCTGTTAAAGCTTTCTGCTGTTAGTTCGTGATTGCTCTCATGATGCGTTTCTCAAATCGAAAACCCTGGTGTTACGTTCAAACACTGTAACTAATCGTAAACTTTAGAAAATCTGAAGATTTTCCCCTAATGTGAGCTCATAAAGGAAGAGCCCCTCCCTCTGGCTTGTTGCTCAGCTCTGCTGTTCCCTGGGGGCGTGGCTCAACAGTAGCGCATTTACATAAACACTGAAATGGAGCGTTTGGAGGAGGAATGAAATACACACACACACACACACACACACACACACACACACTTTGGAGGGGGAGATCTGAGACGCTGCGTTATCTCATTACATAGAGATAGTAAAATAGGGGGCCTTTAAAATCTCTCTCTCTCTCTTCCAGTGCTCATGTTTTCTCGCACTGATATCATTCATATCAATAACACAGCAGGTATCTCGTCTCTATTTCCATCTCAGTTGCATACTGCTCCTCTGCCTGTTATACCCCAAAAAGGAAGAACACAAAAAGGAGAGAAAGAAAGAAAGAAAAAAGGGCAGAAAATCCAGAGAAATGGATAGAGAGAGAGAGAGAGAGAGAGAGAGAGGGAGGGCAAAGGGGACGAGAGCGACTCCGTCTGAGCCACACTGCTGTATAAAATCTACATTCTGTCGTCATATCTCTGCAGGGAAACCTCTGTGTGTGCGCGTGTGTGTGTGTGTGTGTGTGTGTGTGTGTTGCTCGATGTGTACGCTGTCAGAATTTGTAATGTTATTAGAGGACCACTAGATGGAGCTGTGTGTCTCTGGTAAGTTTGGCTTAGCACGACATCACACACAGACACACACAACCCTTTGTTGTACAAAAACTGGCAAGAAAAGCACAACACACACCTGTGTGTGTGTGTGTGTGTGTGTGTGTGTGTGTGTGTGAAGATGATGCAATACAGCAGAGTGGTGTGTATAGAGAGAAGCAGCAATGTGGATCTGAGTAAGATAGACTTGTCTAGACAGGTGGGTGTGTCTAAGCGGGATGGGAGGGGATATCTTAGGGTGGAGCAGGTGCCTCAGAGTGGGGTGTGGCCTAGATTACAGAGATACAGATGTGGGTGTGTCCTTTAGTGGGACAAGGCGGCTGTCTTTGTGTGCCTTATAAATGTGGACATTTTATTACACTCTTATTATTGGGAATGTGCACCTTAAAAAGGAAATGTCTGGAGTTGGACAGAGGGGTGTGTCTTTGAGCGTGCAGAGCGTCTTTAAATGGGTGTGTCTAGGAATGGGACAGGTGTGCGGATATTTCTTTAAGTTGGACAGGTGACCGGGGCAGATGTGTGTGAATTTTTGACTGCAATGTGTGTGGGCGTGTCTGAGTGGGACGGGTGCGAGTCTGTCTGAGTGCATAAATATGGGAGTGTGTTTGAGCGGAAAAGGTGTGAAAGTGTCTGAGTCGGACAGGTGTGGGCATGTCTAGGAGTGGGACAGGCGTGGACGTAGGGCGTGTCTCTGAGTGGCAGGGGTACATTTTAAACGGTTTCACCCCTGAACACAAGAATGAGACAAACGTCCCCACTGAACTCTGCGTGAGTGTGTGTATCCTCAGTCTCCGCAGTGAGGAGGTGAAGTGAGTTGAAGTGAAGGAACTCTGACTCCTAAAGACTGGTGATTCATGCTGAGGATCGAGCGGATAATTAGCAGGCTAATGTGCTGGATAATCATTAGCCTGGATTCCAGGCGTTGACGTACAGCCTGCTATCGGAATATCTGACTGCACGTCTTTCCCAATAAAAATGAACAGACTCTATTTCCAGCTCTCCATCAGACCTCCCACTGCGGCGTCGCTCCAGTTCCTCATCCAGCCACTCAATCACTTCTCACGGACACACATCACACATGACGCATCCCGTTTTATTCTGGATCATGATTGGTCAGAATGTTCTGACATTTTTTGTTTAGTAACAGCAGCTATAAAAATTGAAAATAAATAAAATAATCACATTTATTTAACGTAAAGCACTAGTACGAAACCGTTCCAACAGTAAAAGCTCATCAGATTCACAAGTTTGTATGCGGGCTACTCTTCAATTTAACATTTCAATTTTAAAGTTAATGCAATACGTGTCAATGATTCATATGAAACGTGTGCACTCCGGCGTCCATCAAGTTACTTCTATTCAATGCTAATGAGCTGCTGCTTTTTTACGCCCCCTTTGTTGAAATGCATTGTTTGAGCTAATCAGAACCCAGTGAACGGGAATTCTTTCAAACCAAGACCCAGGTGTCGAGCTTAAGGCGGAGCTATGCAATTTCCCTCCACCGCTTTTTTCCTACTAGAATTGGAACGACATCATATCTTGTATTTTGTCACACAGGAGACCCATATGACTGTCCAAAAATCATAGAATAATCATACATGAAATTTGGCATGATATTTGCTGTGTTTCTTGTATTTCTACCAGGTAAATTACTTTTATAATAGTTTTATGTGTGTGTGTGTGGATCATGTGACTGTATTATTTACTGCTGAATTACCTTTACAAGTTCCTGCTGAGGCCAAATCTGAATGGGCTCCACCTGCTGTGGGGTCTGAGTCTGAATACCGTACGTGTTGAGGAAAACCTGCAACCTAACAAACACACACAAACACGGTTAAGCTCAAATATGTTTATTTTTGTCATTATACAACAGTTTGTTCCGACCGAGTAGTCTGATTAGACAAGAGACTGATTCCCCGAGTGGTGATAACAGACAGTAACAGCACTAGGACGTTTAACTACTGTATATGTATGACCAGGCGCGTCCCAGGTGTTGTACAGGGGTTAATTACACTAACTGTGGGTCTCAGCGTGGAACACGTCTGATAACGTTATGTCGTCTTAAACAACACTGAAGTAACCACTTCTAACTCGTTCTGAATCGCCTCTGAACCGTCCGTGTTGTTCTCTTCAAGGCTAACGACAGCTTCAAACCTAACTAGCTTCTAAAACAAAGCTGAATCCTAAATCCTGACGTTAAAGGAGGACGACATCGCGGCTGAAAACTACCGGCAGAATTTTCCAGAAACTGCAAATTAAGAATATTTTGATCAGCTAACATTTGTTTTTGTGCACATTCCTTCCCTTTTTATCATGGAAAAAATATATTATTATTCATTTATTTATTTTAATGAAAAAAGAATGGCTTGGTTCATGCTGAAATGTCCTGCGGTGGCAGTTTATTCATATTTGGCTTCATGAATATTTGATTTCCAGTCTTTGTATTTGTAAGCAGAAACAATAAAAATTAGTCAATATTTTTTTTTATAATGAATTATTTACCTGTTTGGAGTGCGCCAAGAAAGAAAAACAAACAAAAAATGCATAAAAATGTTTTCACAATTTTTCAAAGAAAAAAATAAAAACAACACATTAACACAAAGTACCCAGAACTGTATTGTACAGGCTGTTCATTTTTAAAGGGGTGCCAAAATTTTTACAAAAAAAAAAAAAAAAAAAAAAAGAGCAGAGATGTAAAGAAAGTGCAAGAAAACGCATCAGACAGATGGCTGTACCTCTGACTCTCGGCGATCAGTGCCACATGGATCACCACATCGTTCTCGATGGGACCCTGCGGAGAACAACAACACACTCATCAGATTTTCTCTCTCGCGCTCTCTCTCTCTCAGCTGAGTGTGGTGTTGATGGAGAGAACAGCAAACATTTTTTTTTCTTTCCTGAGGGATAAAACACCGTCTGTGACATTTCAGAGCTCGCCAACATCATCACCACAACCGGGGACGCAGTAAAGAAGAAAGCGTCAAAGAAAGAAAGAAAGAGAGAAAGAGAGAAAGAAGGGAACAGGAGACGAGCGGAGGGAGAAAATGGAGTGAAAGGGATGATAAAGGAGCCCTCATTTCGGCTCATTAGAGCTCGCAGACGAGGTTCATTTCAGTACCATAATGAGCTGCTGATTGGTCGGTCTGCGTCTGAGGGTCTGAAAAACAGCTTAAAAAAAAAAAAAGGAAAAATCTGGGACAAAATATAACGTAAAAAAAAAGTAAAAATCTAAATGTCCGTGTGGTTTACTTGAGAGCTGACAAACATTAGCATTGCGCAAACCGCTCATTTACTTCCTCACACAAATCCATGGGGAATGATTTAGACGTTCAGCTAACACAATGCTAAACCGGTAGCTAAAAATCTTCCATGTTTGGTTCTTTGCTAATGAGAGTGTGGTAGCATAAATCAGCTAATATTACAAAATTATAAAGGTTCATAACATTAACAAGCTGCACAGGAATACGACTTTTTAGAGTTTATATCATTCACAGCTAGCTAGGAGGTAACAGTAGCTAATATCTAGACGTTCATAATCTTTACTGCTAAAGCTAGTGAGCTAGCTAACAGAAGCCTGATGGAGAGTCAGGACTGGATGATCAAATACATTTGGACATTTATTTAACAGATTAAAATGCTAACGATATTTCAGTTATCAGACCTTGATCATGTGTAGCTAACATGCTAAAAAAGTGTGCTCGCTCTTTATCTCTCTCTCTCTCTCACACACAGAAATATTTCTGTCAGATTAGCTCCAGTTAGCTAATGTTAGGAAAGAATGATAAGTATGTATCGATATAACTTTAGAAGAAAATCTCAGATTAGAAATCTCCTTAGATAAGCCTTCATGAGTCAGTAAATCAAAAGACGATTTATTAATTTTATATATTGAATATAAAATATAAATTCCTTACATTACATTATGTCAGAGCTAGCGATCAGATTTGTGTAATTAGCATGAAGGTTATGAAAATGTCTTTAACTTCTTTATCATCTTGCTCATGCTAGCATATGTTAGCTTGCTGGCTGGCTATTGTTAGTATCTCTGAAGTATAACTGATGTGTTTAAAAAAAGATGGAAGCTTTTTTAAAAAAAATCCTGTCAGGTTAGCATTTATTAGCCAGTTGGCTTCACAATTTCTAAACATTCATGCTAATTATAAATTCTTCTATGATTCGCCAGGTAGATTTTTAGCTAGCGGGCTAATATAATTTATGTTTTTGGATGTAACTTATGACTAGCGCATGTTAGTCAGCTAGAATTTTAGTATTAAAAACATTTTATAGTTTTATATTTATTACTTAAAAATATTTTTAGAATTCCTGTCACTAGCTAATAATACTAGCGGGCTACATAGAATCTGTGGCAGGCTTCAAAATAAACGTACATGAAAGTTCCCTCAGAATTTCTGTCCAGCTCATTTATAGTTAATAGTTATGACTATTACAGTGACATTTGCTTTCTGGAAGATACAGCGAGGCTAATGGGCATCATTAGCAAAAACATTTCATTTCTCTTCCCTGCATCTGTTGTGTTTCATTAGAACATTTCTTGAGTCAGAGATCTGATCATGTGCTAATGCGCTACTATGCTAACACAGCCTGTTATTTGTGGAAAGATTAATTTAGCTTCTTCGCAGCTAAAAGCTTTGATGATTCGTCGAGGGGTAAAAATGAAAAAGAAAATAATAAATAAATGCGCCAGATGCCAGCTACGTGCTAGCTCATCCTCGTAGACGGCTTCAACGGAAACTGTCATTTTTTTCTGACGGAAATAAAAGGCAGGAGTCGCATTTATTGCCCGGGTGCTATTAAACGCATCTGTGTGTCTGAGTGTGTAAGCATGTGTGTGAGAGAGCGAGATCGCTTCTGATTAATTGCTAGCAGATGCAAAACAAAACAGAGGAAATGGGCTTCATTAGCATGCCGCTAAAGAGCTCACTCAGAAATTAAAAAAAAAAAAAAAAAACTGAGTGAGGGAGAAAAAAGAGAGAGATTGGAAGTTTTTGATGCGACGGAGTGAAAACAGTCATGAGTTTCCATCTTGCTGATGTCACAGACGCAGAGTGTTTTAATTAGCGCGGCGGCCATTTTAAGAAACTTCTCAAACACCTGAACGCACAGAACTCGTTTTAATGAAACTATAAATAGTATTACTTCACCCAAGCTCCATATGGTGATATTTTTGGGTTCTTAGGGACCGTCTGTATTACCCATAATCCTCAGCTGCGACATACACGACTACTAGCTTATGAAACCGTGACGTTTGCGAAACCGTGAGGTGTGTGTTAGCGTGCTAATAAACAAGCTTGCAGAGAGGAAATTTACTGAAAGTTTTTTCAAGCAAAACTAGCTGAACTCTCCTCATGAGATCAGGTGATTAAAAGGATTTTTAAGAAGAATTTTTATTTAAAAGCTGGAAGATTAACAGACGTTACTCTGAGCTTTTCTGAGTGTTTATCCGAGGCTCGTTTGCCTCAGTACAGACGAGACATTTTTAGAGAACACTGCTATCCTCCTACACACACTCCGCGCTCTCACCAGGGAGCTGACGAGAACGACTAAGCGCGCTGCAAAAAGAGACGACACACACACACACACACACACACACACACACACACACACACACACACACACACACACACACACAGAGGTATCGAGAGGAAGACACAGAGCGACCGAGTCAGTGGGTTCACAGCACAAAGTGATTTAGGTGGGATGTGGAGACGACGGAGCGAGGCATCAAATGATCTGAGACGACAACGAGGAGCTGAAACACACAAACATGGTAAAGACACACGGGGGCAAAAATATACAGAAAACAAAAAGAGCTCCTCGGATGACAAAAACAAAACAGCTGCAGTCGCCAGAAGAGGCGCCGCATTACGCGTTACACATTATAAAACAGTTACCTGACCGTGCGATCTGATTGGTTGGAACGTGTTCAAAAATATTTGTCTTTTCGCTGACCATGGGTTGCTTAGCAATAGGAACGGTTGTTGCAATTTGTTAAAATCTAAACTTAAAAATGGATGTATTATTTTATTGTTGTTGTTGTTGTTGTTGTTATTATTATTATTATTATTATTATAGTGAGGTTTACAGAAGTTCAAATGATTTTGGGAGATTACAATTCTTTTAAATATTTTTTTTTGTAACCATTATGATCAGAGTGTCCATGCTTAGATATTCATGGACAGTCAAAGCTTTTATTTGAATTTTAAGCCCTTAAATAATAATAAATAACAAACAAAAATGTAAATTAAGGGGAAATATTACTAATTAAACATACAATTTCAATTTCTATTACAAATTCTGATTTTTGTTTCACATAAAAAAAAATTGTCAAAAACTATTCTTCACAGTTTACAAAATTGCCAAGAATATTGCTATATTTCAAAATTGAACAAATTAATATTATATTTTAGTTATATAAACACAGTACTGTGAAAAAGTTCGACTTCCCCTCATGTCTTCAAATTACAGTGCTGTGAAAAAGGACTTACTGATTCAGATCATCAATTTATTCAGATCATCAATCTAATTTAATCTAATATTACACAAACATAACCTGAGTAAATACAAAAAATATATTTCATTTATTCATGGAAAAAAGCTGTCCAAATCTACCTGGCCCTATGTGAAAAAGTAATTCTAAAAAAATTTAAAATAAAACCCAGGAAATACTTTTTCACATCACTGTAAATTAAATGTAAGAAAATGGAAATAAATGTTTTACTGTGACAGGCTGCAAAGTGGCTAAAGAGACGTAAAAAGTAAGACGTTATAAAAGTAAAATTTAAAAACTTTGTTGTTTATGTAACAGACAAGAAGGGAAATGAGGTCGCTGCTGAGGCTGTCAGCATTCAGCATCAGCAGTAAACTAATCACCGTCCTGATCATCTGTCATCATCTGCACCTGTTTCTTACTGGTTCAGGCCTTAAGTTAGATGATTTTATGTTTAAATGATTCATAGGTCAGTGTTTGGTTTAACAAACAAAAAACATTCCTCTGAAACTGCTCAGGTAAAGGGACTGGAGTGGACAAGAGGGACAAAGAGGTCCTTCAGGAGGCCTGGAGAACTATTTCTCAAGACTACATTTAACAATACAAGAATGTCTGGAGCTTGGGGAAGGGAAATATGAAAAAATAAGTGGGGGGTCAAGACTTTCGAACAGTACTATATGCATTTATAATGATTAGAATGTTTTTAAACTCATTTCACTCCTACATATGGAAAACTCGTAGACTTTATTATAAGTGATATTTATAGAAAGTCAAAGTGCTTTTAAAACATCTAACGAAGCTGATGAATAATGTATGCATGTAAAGGTTAAGATTATAATAAACTCTCTCTCTCTCTCTCTCATGGCGTTGAGGAAGAGTTTTCCGGATATTGTCTGGAGAACAGGATTAAGATGTTTTAGGTAGGAAAGTGGGATTATATCTTCACACCACGCTAATAAACTGAGGACAGCCTGAGATGCTGAGCCCGCTGTAAAGTGCTGCAAAGCGCTGCTGGCTGTCGATCATGTGACCCCGTCCTGTCACTGAGACGAACATCAGAAATAAAACTAGCGCTCCGAACAGCAACGATAAATAAATAACCGCAGCGAGGCCTTTTTCATCAAGTCAAACAGTCCACTTAGGCTAATCCATTTGCATGCAGAGCGGCGTAAAAAGCTCGCGAGTGAATTTGACAAAGCAGAACGTGATTTGTGAAAATGGAGCTCGGTCGGGAGTCCCCGCATGACCGGCCTAATGAATCCGAGCCTTGCGCAAATTAAAAGCACTCAGATGTGACACGGCGGGGACGCGGGCGCCCCGGGGACGTGGATGTGGGACATAAACAAAAAGCTAAACACACACACACAACAACTTACACTTAACTTCATCTATATTCAGTATGTCAGCATCTATTGTGAATATACCTGGAAAGGCAGGTACGCTTATTCTAGCATTATCTTTCGTGCATGACATCCCATAATGCACTGCGTTCATTCTGTTTTTGAAATGTCAAGTTTTTTTTTTTTAATGGTGGAACAATATTTTTTTGTTTGTTTGTTTCTAACTTTTTAAAAAATAACGTGGATTAAAAAAATAAAGGCATGCCATGAGAACGCATGCATGATATGGCTGATATATGAGGGTGAGTCAAAAATTATGCACACTCGGGTTATATTAAAAGGTCTCATCAGAGCTTTCCGTTCCAGGCTCCCGTCTCCCTGGTCTCTGCTGTGAAGGTGTGAACGTGTTACATCAGTTCGTCTGTAACCGCGGTGCGAGCAAAAATGGACGCCCTGCTTGTGATGTGCTCGAAAGAAGCGCAGCGTGCAGAGATTCGGTTTTTATGGTAATCTGAGGTGCTGGATAGTGTTTCTAGGAAGAGAAGAAACAACAACTGTGCTACGTCGATGAAGATTCTCAGTCTTGTCAACTAGATGTCTTAATATTGGTTTGCTAAAATTCACTACTCATTCCAAGTACCAGGGGTGTTCGAGTCAAAGTGGGATTTTTGATTACGCAGAATAGAATAAAAACTCCCTTTATTTCACTTATCCCAGTGTTTCACTAGTGCTTGGACACCATCAGGGTAGAAAGTTCTCTCAGTACGCCGGAGCCATGATTAGATCTGATTGACATCTAAAACGCCGGCCTCCCAGGAATTCCTTCAGTAGAAATGTCTTGGAGTGCGGTCAAGACTGTACAGGTGATGTGGCAATAACTCCCAGCCGAGTTCCTGTAACGTGCAGGTGGTGTTGGTGAATGAGTGTGTGTACAGTTTACACATACAGATGTTTCTCTTCCGAATGTTGTTGTATAAAGGATCAGGCGTTCCACTCGCTGAATGTTCACGATGTTCACGAGTGCAATGAGCAGTCATCATTTACGCACGTACGGACCTCTTTAAAACGTCTGCATCGTTCAGACGCGTCACTGTGGCTAAGAGTCTCATCACTGTACTGAGCTTGAAGTCTTCTGTGTGTCCGTCACTTCACTGCAGCAGGTGAGAGACGGCCCAGGGAGGATGAATTTGGGTCCAACATCCAGACTGAAGGATGTGTAGTCTGTCTGCTCGTGCATTTCAGAAGTCTGTGTCGTGTTTTAGATTTATCACACATCATTTAATTAATATAGAAACAGAATCTGACGTTCACAGCAGGCCCTGCACAGCGGCTTTTCTTGAATTTCTGTGAAACTTTCTGATAAAAGACTCTTCACACTCACAGAGAAATGGAAGAGAAAAAAAATGTATGGACTTTCTAAACCCCATCCTGAGTGGTTGGTTACATAACGGTGTAATCCGGCCCACGGTCCCGCGCTAACACACTGAAACAGGTGAGGATTTGGAGCTGGAGTGTGATTGTGAAGTGAATTTTACACACACACACACACACACACACACACACACACACGCCGAGCTCTGTGGCTCGAGATCACGTCTATTAGCTTCAGCCTGCAATCCTTAGGACACACAAAGAGGAG
>JAOVVB010000037.1:1723381-1741364 GCA_028570985.1 Heterobranchus longifilis
TTGACAGCTCTTTGGTCTTGGCCATAGTGGAGTTTGGAGTGTGACTGTTTGAGGTTGTGGACAGGTGTCTTTTATACGGATAACAGATGCCATTAATACAGGTAACAAGTGGAAGACAGAGGAGCCTCTTAAAGAAGTTACAGGTCTGTGAGAGCCAGAAATCCTGCTTGTATGTAGGTGACCAAATACATATTTTACTGAGGAATTTACTAATTAATTCATTAAAAAATCCTACAATGTGATTTTCTGGATTTTTAAAAAAAATTTGTCTCTCATAGTTGAGGTATACCTGTGATGAAAATTACAGGCCTCTCTCATCTTTTGAAGTGGGAGAACTTTCACAATTGGTGGCTGACTAAATACTTTTTTGCCCCACTGTACATTTGAGCAGTTTAGAGTTAAGGGCCCAACAGTGGCAACTTGAGCTCCTTTTTCACCAAAGTGAACCAGGTGCTAGTTTCTCCATGGGCTAGAGAGTCACGTCATTACGTCACTTTATACATCCATTTACGTCTTTACTTTCCCAGCAATGTTAGCGCCAATGGTAGCGGTAATGCTAGCAGCAGAAAAATGCTAGCAGCAAGCACAACAACAATTATTTTGTAAATTAATCGTTGATTTATCATTAAACCAAATCTTTGCCTTCGCATCAACCCTGGCAAACTTTAACATGGCTTTGCAAGCAGTTCTCCTGGCTTTATCATTACTAGAAAGCATTTGAACTGCCCCCTGCATATTGAGCCCATTTTTTAAATATGGCTGTCACAGTTGGTTGTGATAATCTGTCCCCAGACCCTGACAGTAGTGCTACTTTGTTCGAGCCCACCAAAGTGTTGGTGCCACCATAGACACAGGTTTTCTGTCTGAGGGCCAGTACTTTGGCTGTCTGAAACCAAAGAACTGGTTCGAAATTATGCACCGTCTTTGAACTAGCTCTGGAACTGCCTTGGTGTAAAAGGTATATTGGTGGTGGTGGTTGGGGTTTAAACCTGGGATCTTCTGATCAGTAGTCTCAGGCCTTAACCACTAAGCTACCTCTGGCTCTTGATTGGATTGTGATCTGGGGAGTGTGGAGGCAGGATCAACAACTCTGAACGCTTTGCCTGTTGTGCTCCATATGTGGCAGGCTGTGGTGCACTTATAAGTGTTCTTATACCTTATACCTTAGGCCCAGCTTTGATTTTTTTTTTTTCAGCAATAGTTAAGCCTTGGGTGCCCATGATCCTGTCACCAGTTTACTGGTATATAATTGATAATCAATGTTATTCCATTCACCTCTCGGTGGTGTTAGTGTTGTGGCTGATTGGTATCCATACACCTTCTCTCTCCATTTAATGAATATTAATAATGGGATCTAGTTGATGTGAATAAATAAATAGAATTGTCTCGATTTTTTCAGAGATTTAGCATTTTAAAATTAATATATAAATAAATATAAAAACAGGATTATAATGTTTATAATAGTCTAATTTCAGCTCTGCTTTTTTGCCTTTAGAGAATGTTCGGTTTCCCATGAGCAGAGCATTTGTGTGAATTTTGATTTCCCTCTCTTTCTTTTTGGTCTATCCCTTTCTCCATGCTATGTTATCGTTCAGATTTTGAATTCTGTAGGCATGACAGCAGGAAGATTTGTTCAGCTGAATGATAATGAGGTGAGACACGAGGTAAAGCTTTTAAACACTAAATGTTCGTTACAGACGTATTTTCAATGGTTCAGTGAATGATCCCCTTCTCTGCACTAAACATTCTCTGGCGTCTTGGCACTTTTTTGATTCCGTAAAATCATGTCATGCCCTTTTTCTTTTCTCTCAGTGATTGGGCTTAGAGACTCGGCTATGGTTCAGATCCTATTCCTTAAAAAATATACATTAACCTTTTTTTTTCTTTCTTGGCAGCAAACACAAACCTGCCTCTGCTAGTGGTGCTGAGGGCATTCCACAGGGGTCAGTACTCTCTCCTCAGGCCCTCTCCTTTTTTATTATTTACGCTCTAACCCAGGTCATTTTATAGCACATTGCACTCCTAGTGTTATTCCAGTGACGTACACTGTGTCTACAGAATCTTGCTTGGTCTCATGCCATTGTTTAAAAACTCACTGCCAATAAAAGTAGCACGATATTTCAATTATTAATCACGAGAGATGCATCAGTATGCGGAGTGTAAACCTCAGGCATCCACACAATACATTGTTGATGCTTAAGGCAAAGATTTGGTTTAATGGTGACTCAACAATTAATTTCCAAACGATGATGAGACAGAGAAGAATTACTGTAAAAGTATCAGTGTTACAGGGAGCCTATTTTATTCTGATTTAATTATTAAATTTTATTTTAAAATGTGATTTTTACACTTATACGGAAGCTTAGTGGTTTACACTGTTGCCTTGTATGTCTATAGTTGCAGGTTCGAATCTTGTATGTGTGTGAAGTTTGAATGAACTTCCCATGCTTGCCGTGTAAATTAAATGGTGTTTCAAAGTTGTGTGATTTTGTGCCCTGGGAATGGCACCTCGTCCCCTGTGGCCCCACACAGGATAAGATAGGTGATGGATGGCTGGGTTTTTACACACTAGCTGTTTGTCATTAATAACCCATTTACGAGTGTTTCTTCTATTCATTTCAGTTGTTGCCTTTGATATTGCCGCAACGATCCAAATGACCCGAGTCCTAATCGATACCGTTGTCTTGCTCATTTACTCATCCTCATAAAAAATTGTTCCTTTTTAACGATCACGCTCTGTGATACAGCTCGCTGCGCCCAGCTTGGCTGTCCTTGCACTCTCTATTAAAGATACCATTTAAACACCATAAAATGTTAAACATAAAACTCAACACGAGGAGGTCACTGCTATCAGCAAACTACAGCAACACCATAAACAGAGCTTCAAAAAAAAATCTTCCTTCGCACCGCTCAGTGATTAAAACTAAGCAGATGACTGATTGTGTGCCAAAGTTGGTGTAGATGAGTTTCTACAAACATGTACTCTGACTTTGGGCAGCAGTTCAAATAATACAGGTGACGTGGGTTTATGATGGGATGTAGTGCTCGTGTCGTGGTGTGTCCCGGGGAATAGCACTGATTTCAGGGTGTGTGCCAGTGTACAGTATAGCTCACATGTCAGGGTGTGTGATCGTGTACAGCTGTAGTGTTGAGATGTGTGATGTTGTATAGTTCTATGTTGAACCACATTTTTTTGTTCATTTTCTCTTGTTTACGTCCCAGTTTCTTCTTTTTAGTTATACACTATTAGACACACACTTAGACGCAAGAAGAAAAAACTGAAAATACATATTTTATAAAAAAGACAAACAGCAATAGATCATTTCTATCTGCCTTAATCCTGTGTTAGTTCTCCCTGTCTCTCTCTCTCTCTCACTCTGTATGTCTCTCTTTCTCTCCCTCCAGCTCTCTCTCATACTTCAATTTCTCTCTTTCTTCCTTTCACTCTGACGCTAAATGTCTCATCAGATGTAATTGAGGCCATTTGCAGTGCTGCTTTCTCCTGTGTGAAAGAGTTTTTTTTTTTTTCTTCTCGGGAGCAGGAATTGGGCGCTCCATCCATGGTGTAGCTGCAGTAATTACACATTGTGAAGGCTGTTCACACTTCCAGGGTAAAAGCTCAGTGTAGCTAGCTGTAGGAGGAGATGGATGGATAGATGGATGGATGGATGGATGGATGACAGAATGACAGAAAGCTTGATTATAGAAATGTACATCCTAAACAGAAGATGAAATATTTGATGTATGTTTCTTTAAGAAATTAAAATTCTGATTGTGGGTAAGTTACTGTGATATGTGAGGAATAAAACACCAGGTGTGGTGAGAGTAACAAAGCCTCATCATACCATACCTTCACTTATTATTTTCCTCTAACAGCATGACACACAGTCATTTAGTCCTGACATAGGCATCATAAAAATTTGGGAGTGTCAGAAAAAAAAACCTCTTGGATAATAGAGATATATATTAATATGGAAATATGTTATGTGTCAAGATTCTTTTGTGTGGTAAGTCAGGTCTTGGTATGCTTAATCTAGAATAGATTTTTTAAAAATATATTTGTTTTTGTTTGCATTAGAGGTGGTAAAATGATGCAGTACCTCTATAATCCTATAGGAGGAGGTGCTCTATACTATTCACACACGAGCAGGTAGCACAGCAAAGTTAGAATTGCAACAAAATCTGAGAAAACATTTGATGTCAAATCACAAAATGTTCCGAATAGAATCTAGAATCCCTGTTGGTCGCTGGTGATTCCCATCATCCCTCAGAGCCAGTACTAGAATAATTATGGCATGCAGTAGATAAAATGAATAAATAAATAAGCGGTGGAGTTTTATTGGTGTATTTTGCATCCATATCCTTGGACCTGGTAATCACTAAAGGCAAAGTTATCTATCAAAATTATCTAGCATTAAAACTAATACTAATGAATACTTGTAATAATTTCCTTGTTCACATTGCGGTGACATTACAAACAGTGTATTTTAACATCATCGTTCATGTTTCCTAACACGGTAAATAACCTGAACATGGCGTTGAAGTAAGACTGTAAAAAGTCCAATAAAGAGAGTGATAGAACCGAGCTTCTGGTGAACAGCAGCTTTGATGGGCAGGAGGAGAAGAATGAACCTTTTTTTTTTTTTTTCTTTTTTTTTTCTGTCAGAGCAGATCGACTGCCGCTGCGGGGAATCTGAGCCGAAACTCTCTGCACTGCTGTAGTCTTCTCCACATGAGCATGAGTTCAATAACCTTTAACGGTGCAGTACACTGACAAGCCTGCTATATAAATCTCATCTCTCTCTCTTTCTCTCTCTCTCACTTACATCTTTATAGGAGGGCACAAGCAGCAAAAATTTTAATAGGCTCGGGTTTATTAAGGTTTTTGTGACTGCTTGTGAGCAGAGAAGTGCAGCAATGAAAATGTGTGCATATAAAATAATAGACCTTGCGGTTTAACAATAGGGGCTTTAAAGGGGGCAGAAACTAGAAATGCATTAATACATACAGATAATGGTATCAGGTATTGATCAGAAAGAAGTTGCACACTCGTAATATTTCATTGGACCGCCTTGTGTTTTGATCGTTTTGATAAGCTTATTAAATTCTAAACATTTATTTCCATCCAGAGTTTTATTAATTTCTCTCCAAGATCTTGTATTGATGATGAAGATTCTTAATGGGGTTAAGGTTTGGATTCTGTGGTGGCCCATTCATGTGTGAAAATTATTCCTCATGTTCCCTGAACCGCTCCTTCACTATTTGAGCCCGATAAATCCTGGGTATATACTTTCTTATCAGGTGATGCTATACTGATTAGCCATAGCATTAAAACTACCTGCCTAATATGGTGCAAATTGTAAAGATTCACATTCTTCTGGGCGTGGTTTTGGGGTAGAAAAATTAATCAAATGATGGTTTTATGTTATGTCCTGTCACAATTTAAAATCAAGCATAAATGCAGTATAGTTGATGATGTACAAGGCAGAGGTGTGGTGGAGCTAGAAACGATACAGATATGAGCAGATCTTCTTCAGAGCATGCTGCCCAATTATCTGACCAAGAAGCAGAACGGACTGAGAGCTGAGACCTGAGGCACGCCCCGTGTCTGAGACAGAGGATTTATGTTCATCCATAGATACAGAACAGATTCCACTAGAGAAATAGAATGAGATCTGTCAAAGCAGCAGCAAACATTTCGGTGCGGGAAAAGATTTTTTTTTTTTCCCCCCTAACATCTACGGAAGAAAGAAAAGTTTGCTAAAACGTAACTGAACGAGATATATTACAGTGCACTTTATAAAACGCAGCTTTATACAGAGCCGTATCCATTCCCGAGTTTCCGTCAGGGTTTATCCCATTGTGTTGTAAATGTTCAGCAGAACTACTGCTGATGGAAATTCACTTTCCTCGGATGACTTTTCAGAAAATGGCATACAATTTTAGAAACATTTGGACCTTCATCTTCCCTCTCTGTTTCCTCATCTCTCTTTCTCTCTTTAATGCCATATCCCAACCTCTCTCTTCTCCTTTTCTCTCCTCTCCTCTCCTGTCTCCATCTTCCATCCCGTGTGTGTGATTTTTGAGTAATGGTTCCTGATGGTGCTGTGGCTTTGATCCACACATTATTAGATCCATATGGAGCTCCAGCTGTCCGTTCTCCGTTATTGAGCTCGGCATTCACCACAGAGAGACGCCATTTATGTCGCTAGGTGTGTGTTTGTGTGTGTGCGTGTGTGCATGTTTCTGTCTCATTAGTGTTGGCTGTAGGACAGCTAGCAGTTTCCATCTGTTCTTGAGCCATTCCCTGCCTGTAATCAATATAATCATACTATAATTAATTCAACATTTCCGCTGCACTAGCATTATCTGGCCCAGTTCTGTCTGCTCTTTGTTCCACCATCGCTTTTTGCCTGCCAATCATAATCAAACCCTGCCTGTAAAGCCATTCTCGTCTCTAGGCGATAGCCCAAATGATAGCGATTTGAGACACAAGAAAGCACAAAGTCATATTTATAGCAGCTGAAGAGAATTAAAATTAAGAAATGGTTTACATGGGCTTCCACTTCATCAGGTAACTGATGCTCCGTATATGAACTAGCATAGACAGCTAATATCTCACTGGAAGGAGGTGTATTAAAGGAACAATATGCATAAAGACATAATATACATACTGTATACAGAACACCAGGCACTTTAGCAAGGGCATCAGAAGATTATTTCATTTAATTTAACGTGTTAACCTAAAGGGTAACGTCTGAAAAATTAAGCCAACAATGAGGCACCAAAACATGCATTTTTTTTCTCAAATGTCCACTTGAGCCTGGCTCCAAAAGTGATTAAATCCTCATACTCCCCCATGTTAAAACCTGGTACCCCCAAAAAACAGTGTTTGTTTCCAGAGCTAGATTTGCCATTCATGACAACTGTACAGGACGTGAATTTATATGTAACGCATCAGTTAAAATTATATTAAGACATAAAATTCTGCACGATAGCGGTGTGGTCAATTTGAACAGATCCAAAATGGCTGCTGTTCTCATAAAAACATTAGGAAAAGAAAATTTGTTAAAGGACCATAAATGGCTGATGCTCCTGTAAAAAAACTAAGTATTGTAGATACCAACGTAGCAGAATGGCTGATATTCTTTAAGAGCAATACAGTGATCCCAACTAATATGTGAACTGGCTGGTGTTCCTGTAAGATCCTATAAGATCCCCAGGTAAATTAAACTCTAGTGTTTGGACCAGGAACTGCTTACATCCTTGAGAACCAGTGTTTAGGATGGACAAAAAATATGAATTTTCCTGTAAGAACACTAGATAGATATTAGTCTAAATGTTTGGAACAGAAATTAAAATGGAAGATGTTTTTTGTAAAGCTATAAAAGTGCTGACATTTTAGTGAGAACGGCAAATAGATCTTCATTTATGGATTGTAAGCCAAAGCTTTAAAATCGTCAAATCTCAGGAATTCTGTCATAAAAATATATTTGGGAAGTTTCTTAAAAAATAAATCATCAGTATGAAGTAACTGAGATAAATTTGTAGGAGTGCTGTACTGTAGGTTCCTTCTACCTGTCGACCAGCCTGAATCAAAACGAGCCAGGTGTCATTTATCTGCTATTCTACTATGTGCTGTATATCATTTACTACTTCTGTTAGTGTCACTCACCCTTCTCTCATTCACCATACGCATCTAAATTAGCAGGGTTTCCCTAAGAGCGGTGCTGACAGCTCTGTCCGAGAGCGACGCGACGGCGATGCTGATGTGGCAGCGCTGAAGTTCAGAGCCGTCATTCAGACATTAAATCGTGTGCTGTAGAATCAGATATGTCTGCTTTTTTTTTTTTACATTTCAAATGTACTTCTTTATCAGGATGGAAACTTCACCAAGAACTACACGGTAAAGGCGCCAGAGAACGTCAAACGAGTCGGCCAGTCTGCTTTCGTCGATTTCGGTGAGTAAATCTCTAGACTGTGGTGTGTTACTTTTTAGATACAAGTCATTTAAGTCTTGAAAAGTGAAAACTGTTGCTGTACTTAAGATTAAGTAGAATTATGACAGAGACTTGTGATTTTGCTAGCTAGAACATAGCCTGGATTGTTCAAATGTGCAGTACTGTGCTAAAGTCTAAGACACTACATTATCGTCAGTACAAATTTTGTTATATATGTCTGTATTATGATGTACAAAACTATTCATGACAGACCAGCATTCGGATGGAAACAAAAAAAAACAACTAATGTAGCCTCCTGTTTTTTGCATGAAAACAGAGAGAAGCGAATGTGATAAAGTTACCAGAAGAAGAACTCTGGCATATTCTCCAGCACACTCAGTAAAACCTACCATCTGTTTTACTTATAAAAACCACACAGATCTGTATCTAATGCTACTGATTATTTTCAAGCAAAAAGTTTTCACACTAAATATCGACTGTGTTTATGTTGTTGCTCTGTAGTGTTCTTTATTAAATTTCCTTTACCGTAGAAAAGTTTTCAGTGGTATCTTTGCTTATGGCACTTTTTTTTTGTATGTTCTTAAGACATTCACTGAGTACTGTAAGTAAAACAGCTAGTAGGTTTTACTGAGTGTGCTGGAGAATATGCCAGAGTTCTTCTGGTAACTGTGTGAAAAACTGGTGTGTTATGTAATATGGTGCTTTCTTTATAGACAGGCAAATATTCTTCTGTAATCTTTATTTATTGATTTTAAATTATGTTTGGAAATAGTGAATGGTTTTGTACTTAATAGTGCAGACATGATAATCATGTATAACAAAATTTGTGCTAAAGGTAATATGGTGCCTAAGACTTTTGCACAGTCCTGTACATTATAAAGAGCAGAAAGATAACTCAAACATGATAAACTGATATGGAATATCCTTTATGAGAAATAAAGAAGATTAATGAATGAATGAATGGATGAACAGTGCAACAATTATATAATTAATATTGACCTTAATTGTGTGGTTATATCACACGGTCAGACAGGGGTGCTGCGCATCACTTATATAACTGACTCAGGCTTAGATTCGGGCTTAAATTAGACACTCCAGTCCTAGCAAACAATTTCTGGGCAAGAGAAGTACTAAAGTTGGAGTAATATTGTGTGCTTTTTCAATTCTAAGCTTGTCTACTTAATTCTAAAAATCAGTCCATAGTGCATGGATTTAATAGAAATCAGTGGCCTGCTAACTAATCACTAGTAACTGCAAATCTGTATGCTCCATTTAGCAGTGTAAAAGTTATAATTATAAAATTTTGGGTATATAGTAATAATTTATATGCAGTAATAGTTGTATGTCTTCAGAAGTTACAGTTGAAGTAAGCAGACCTAGACCCTTCTCATTCTTTCAGTTCATTGAGATTTGATCTCCGTTAATAGTATCTTATTATTTCGTCTTGTTTTTCCTCAACCGTCTCATTTTCCTTTTATCCTCTCGTGTCTTGGCACAAAATCATCCTAGATTAAGGGCATTAAGATCCGTCCATAATGCCTAAGATTCTTGCTCTGCTTTATAAAATATTCAGGTTAATTAAAACCAGAGGAGAGAAATTCTCGCTTCAGTATCTTCACAGCAGCGTTTATTTCATTTTAATTTTTTTTTTCCTTAAGAATGTCAAAGTGTGTGTGTGTGTGTTAGATTTATTCACCATAAATCCCTTGTTATATAACGCAGAACCTAAAGGAAACTAGGTCTGAATCGCTGTCTTAGACAGCCCACACACACACACACACACACACATGCGCGCGCCCACGTTTAATCCTCTAACTCTAGCAGGATCCCATTAAACATTTACATGACAAATTTCCTCTTTGCTAAAGCGGATGAGTGCGGGGAACGCCAAAATGACACGAGCGCAAGCGTCTCATTGAATATGAAAGATTGATGAGCGCGGCGCGGCGACCTGTAAGATTCAAATGCCGCCTCGCAGTGGATCCTGGCCTTTTGTTCAAACCCAGGTTTTATCTGAGCAAACAAGGATTTCCCTCCACCTTTCTGTTCATTTCATCTGTTACTCCAGTCACTCAGGCAAATCCTGTATAAAGTTCTCTCGGTGCTCGGGGACAACAGCGTACGCGGCAGCTCATTGTTTAGAGGTGAAACTCGGCACCGCGACACGAGAACTCTGAATCCTCCTTAAATGGTTTTTAATTTGTGAGCAAAAGATTCCAAACTCATAGTATGTTTCCGTAGTTTGTTCTCACACTGTCCACTCGTACATCAGTTTCTTTTGTGTCCCGACAGAAACAATGATCTACTTCACTGGTTTATCATTTTCTCATTGGTTTGTTCTTACAGTAATTAATATTCCAGCCGCTTGCTCTTTCCTTCTGTAGATCATTTATCCACCTTTCAGTTCACTTTCCCTATTCAGGTATTATCTGTTTATCCATTCACCTTTTTTTTGTCTTGTTTATCTGAACATCGTTTTTCCTCTTTATTTCATGTCTATGTTTCTCTTCCTGATCCTGTCCCTTGTTGATCTTGTTTATTAGTTTCCCCTTTGTGTGTCTTTTACTCTGAGTTTAATTAATTTTCCCCTTTATTTATTAGTGCACCTTGTTCAAATGGTTTATTCAGACTTGCCCTCGTTTACGAGTTTGTCTCATTAGCGAATCATTCAGTTTCTCTCACTTGCTTCATTTTCCTCTCATTTATCAACTAATTACGTTTTATTCCAAGTTTTTATTCGTTTATCACATTTATAAGTTTAAGTATCATATTTTGCTCTTGTTTATCAGTTTGTCATGTTTTTTGTCGCATTAGTTTATCATCTTTTTTTCTCATCGTTGATCTCACGTGTTTCATTTCACACTCATTTATCTTATTTTACTTTTATTTATCATGCTCGTCTTTCTGGCTCTGTTTATCTCATGTTTATTTACTTATTGTTTTGTTTTAATTTATTAATTCCAATCGGACAAACACATTCTTCACACATTCTTTTTTTTTTTTTTTTACTTTTTTTAACACTTGGTTGCAAATCCTCCGAGGTGAACGACTGGCTGAAGAAGATGGTAATAACAGATTCAGCTACGCTACCACAATGGGCTAAAAGCTGCTCGTTAGTGTTGCTGTGTGTAATTGTTCTGTAGTGTTTCCCAGAAGTCAGGAGGGTTAACAGATGGTACCTTCTGCAGGACAGGTTTTTCCACTATGTTTAACGATCTGTTAACGCATCGGGTGCGGTAAATGTTTCCCGAAAGTGTGAAGCTGGGTGCTAATGATTGTCTGAACACACTGTGTATATACACTGAAATCAGGAGTAACAGTAAATAAATACACAGCTGCCTAATACTGAGCAGACTCGCCCTGCGCCACCAAAACATCTCTGAGGCGTCGAGGACTGGGCTACGCTACACCTACAGAGTCGCCACGGATCAGACTTTGTTTGTCCATCTGAAGAAATCTGAAGAATTCGGGGGTCAAATCAACAAGCTTGAGCTCTTTGTCACGTTCCTCAGACCGTTCGTGAGCCATTTTTGCAGTGTGAAGGGGGCATTATCCTGCCGAAAGAGGACACTTCCATCAGGGAACCCCGTCTCCATGATACTTGATCTGCAACAACGTTTAGGTAGGTGGTACATGTCAGTACATGTCAAGTAACATCCACATGAACGGCAGGACCCGGGGTTTCCCAGCAGAACATCTCCCAGAGCATCACACTGCCCTCATCTACTCGCCTTCTTCACCATCTCTTCCCCAGAGAAGTGACACACACATACACACATGTTCATATAATTTAAAAGAAAACTTGATTCATCAGACCAGGCCACCTTCCTCCACTCCTCCGTGGTCCAGTTCTGTTGCTCACGTGATGGTTAATACAGTATAAAAAGATAAATTAGTCTTATTCACGTGAGTTGTCAGTGGTTTTAATGTTATGGCTGATTGGTGTATGTAACAGATGTACCTCTCTCAGTATTGTTCACCTGATCTGGACGATCATATCATATAATCAAAAGCAACTCCTACAGCTATACTGTAATGGACATAGGGTTAGGGTTAAAAAAAAATCATCCATGTCCAAATAATTATGGACCTGACCTTGTATTGTATTCTTTTTGTCTGTATAGTTCATGGGTTTATAATAATTTGATCTCATTTTCCTTTATGTATTAATAAATCTTGTTTCCTAAATTTTTCAATCTTGTTTTTATTTATTAAAGTTCCTTTTTCTCATTTTTTTTTCAGTTTACCTTTTCACTCCCCCGTTTTATCTCATCTACATCTCAGTTATTATTTTAGTCCTCACATTTTATTCATCGATTCTTTCTGTACAATTATATTCAGTTTCTTTTGCTGTTTGTTTTCTTTACCTCTTGGCCCTATTTTATTTATTTTTTCCTTCAGTATTTATTATTTTTCTGGACGGCTGCTGTAATCCTCGCCAGGTAAAACTAGAATCGGTGAAAGTTCGAGCTCAGTGAAGTACATATTGACTAAAACCATCGCAGCCAATTTATATCCATAAAATAAGTCTAGTGTGAAAAAACGTGGAGATGAAAATTGATCTGGTGATTAATGGCTTGTGTAGAATCTGGTCGGCTCAAAGAGAGTTTGTTGTTCAGTAAACAGCATGAAACTTAAAGCTATTCGCTAACAGGCTTATATCTAAGTGTATTATATTATGTATGTTCGCTTATATTATATGCGATATACAGTTAAAAACAGACTGTGAATGTTTGAGTGGTGTTGAAGTCAAAGCAGGACTTTTGATGGTGTAGAATAACAGAACACTGATCTCTGAGAGTAAACACTCCCTTTATTCCTCTCTATAATCCCCTGATACACTAATGCACTTATCCCAGTGTTTCACTAGAGCTCGGACAGTTTCCTCAGTACACCTGAGCCTGTCTGATTCACGTCTGAAACACCGGCCTCGCAGGAACTCCTTGTGGAGATGTCTTGGAGCGAGGTCAGGACTGTACAGGTGATGTGGCGATGACTCCCAGCCGAGTTCCTGTAACGTGCAAGTGGCGTTGGTGAATGAGTGTGTGTACAGTTCACACAGACAGATGCGTCTCTTCTGCAAGTCGGTGATGTTGATTTTCAAGGATCAGGCGTTCCAACCGCCAGATGTTTACGGGAACGACTGCAGTGGAGCCGGGATCGTCTTTTACTGACCTACAGTCTATAAAACGTTCAGAACCGTTTACATGTTTTACTGCAGCTGAGAGTCTCATCACCGTACTGTACTGTAAGACTTCGATAAATGTAAATCTCTTTTACATCTTCATTCACTGGAAATATATTAATTCTAAAAAAAAAATTACATTTCAGTCTTGCAGTAAGGATGAGGTGAAAAGGCCACACATACAGTACTGTGCCTCCTTTAGTAAGATATACTGTTTCATCATTCCTGACCTCCAAAGATTATTTGGAGTCTGAGTAAAAACCGGGAAAAAAATGAGGAAAAAATGAGCGAATGAGGCTGATTAAAAAATTATGACAAAGAATGAACCCAAAAGATGAAACAATGAAAAACGAATGGAAGAAAGAAAGACTGAAAAAAGAGAAAATGGCACAAACAGGCAGCGAGCAAAGAGTTGAGAAGGAAGAACAGGATTGTAGAAGAAGTGACAGAGAAAGAGGAGTGCACAGCAGCGTTAGTGTGATTTATGAAGATGAATGGAGGTGCGAATGGGCTGAGACACATAGGAGAAGTGTGTGTGTGTGTGGACTCTTCAGCTGGGTCGATATCATCCACACAGATAAAGTTTTATTAAACATGAAATTAATGCTACAGACTCGTTCTACTGTAAATCGCTTTTCATTTCCCTCGCTCCTCGTCAGGCTCGCGCCGGTGTGTTCTCAATCGAACACCGTTTTATTGTACGAGGAGTGAAATAGTTTGATTTTTTTCCCTCAATGCGATAGCGGAGATCACATGACCAGCATGCTCGGGCGGTGTAAGTTCCTCACAGAGTCGAGTTACAGGTGAAGTCTTAGCAGTGCTGACGTGCAGAAGATGATCAGTACAGTCAGTGAATATTGTTTCTTTACGTGTTCCTAGTAAACACAATTAGCCAAAGAACTAAGAAAAATAAATAACCTAGGTAGGTGACATCATTGGCTTTCCAGTAAACTGTATCTGGATAGAGAAGAAACTCTAGAAAGCAAATATACATTTCCAGATTTTATTTTTTATTGTAATTGTTTCCATTTATATATTTTGGATATTTTATTACATTTTATAAATCATCTAGTGGGGATGTTAATCATTGATCAGTAATTAATTAATTGTCAACAAGACATTAAACCGATTAAAAATGCATTCACTGATAATGTTTTGCATAATATTTCTCCACGGCCCATTTATCTGTTACCTTGTGGACCACCAGAGGGCGCACTTGTAGTTCATCCAGTGTGCAATACTGAACATTGTCTTATTTTATTCTATCTGAGGTTCTCTCATTTGTTTGGATTGTGAAGCTAGAGTTTTAAACGAAGAAAAAAAGTGCAGCTTGTTTCATTAATTAATGATGATTATTCAATTTGAGATGTTAACAGGTTCAGGAAAATGTGAGGAATTTGCTGCACTGTCTGGGTGGGAGGGGCTTACTCTCTTTCTCTTGTCTGTCAATCAAGTCAAGTGAGCTCATGAATATGGACAGGTGGCTGAGTAACATCCTGCAGTGTGTGTGTGTGAACGTGTGTCATCTGCGTATTTCTGTTTGGATAAACAAGTAAATCCTCTTTACACCAGTGTAATTACTAATTACTTGTTTAGATGGATATAATTATCTGATCCGTCAGCTTTTAAAAGTTAATTTTATCTTTGCTGTTAAACAAAATTGCATTTTTTTTGCCGATGCTGTTCATGTGACTCGACTCCTTAAATCGAACCTAAAAACTACCAGGTGTGGCTTAAAACCCACCGGAGGCGACAAACGTGCCGGCGGGATCACTTGCATGTTTTCCTGATAACGGCGAAATGAACTTTTCAGCCGTCTCAGTCTACGTGAGTATCTTCATGAAACTCATTAATAAAAAAGGAAATCGTTTTTCAAAATAACTGTATTTGATTGTTTATGTAATCCTTATGAAACTAATAGCAGGGCATGTAGAAACACCCTCAGACCCCAGAGGGATTTATTAAGCAGTGTTTGTTCATTTACACCAAGAATGCTAATATCATTCTTAATTTAAAGAATTGAAGAAATTTTAAAGACTATACAAGTACACAAAAATAAAAACAATATTCATAAAAATGAAGAATGATACTGTTGTTGTCTTGGCCTTACACATCCAACTATAAAAGATTTATATATTTTTGAATATAGTTGCAAGCAACGATGCCACGCCCAGGGCCCAGACGCTCAGACATCCTAATGGTTGCAGATTCCAACATGTCTGATGATTTTGCCTCCAAAAAGCCCCGAAAAATGCTGGAAAAATATTCTTAGAAAAACCAGAGGGCCCTTCACACACAATGACCTTAGCACTTTCAGAAATCAGAACTATATGACATCAGCACTTTCAGACTCCAGCACTATCATAGCAACGTCGTCATCGTGCTGATGTCATCGTGCTTAGAATCCTTAGAAGAACAACACGGCCCTTCACACACTATGACATCATAGTACGTAGTATTTTTAGGGCCCTAAAATTCTTTTGTGCATCCTATACTCTTAGTATACTAATTAGGCCCAACCCCCCTTCCATGGCACTGAGATCACATGACCCAAGACCTCATTATAACCATCATGGCAGCGACACAAAAAAAACACACTTGGGCTTTTTACGGAATCTGCTAAGACAAATCTTTACTTGTTTGGGTTCCCGACAACTTGTTTGTTTTGACACTTGTCACATGACCGTTGCATTTGCATGCTCATTAATATTCATTCGCGTCTGCCAAAGATGGGCGTGTTCACAGGATCAGCCCCGTCTGTGTTTCAATTATTTCAGTGTTTATACACAACACATTGTATTTGCTATAGTGACATTAATTAATTTCTTTCTCTTCATCTAACATAACGAAGAGAGATTTTTAAACCATACCGACATGTTTAATGCGTCAGTATGCTTTAGTGTTAATTATACACCGTTTGAAACCCGAAATAAAACAAAGCTTTTTTTTTTCTGTCTGGGTTAATAATGAGACTTAGTGATTATCGGTGCTTGATGGCTCCCTGGTGATGAATTGTCCTTGACCAACCCTTGACCGGGACATGTACACACACACAAACACACACACACACACACACACGCGCACGCACACACGATGAAAGCAAATCCCTTCCTTCTCACTTCCCCATTTGCCCTCCGTGTGATAAGTTTGACCTGAGTGGGTGGCCGGGACATTTTCTAAGTGTTCTTATTGAACCTCTTCGTGTTTGTGTGTGTTTGTGTGTGCTGGTGTGTTTGTGTGTGTGCGAGCACACATCATAAGGACAGCTTAAAGAACGCAATCACGCAGATCATGAAAGCCGCGCGCCCTTGATCTGGGTCTTTGTTCTCACCATTGGACCCCTCCAAGGCTCCTCTGGACGCATCTCCATATAAAATAAGATAATTATAAAATGAATGTGTGAAGCGCTGCAGCAGGAGTGGAGGAGACAGAGAACACAGGGAGAAATAGAATGTGTGTGTGTGGGTGTGTGTTGTATGTTTGAGTTATTCTGCTCACACTCCAGGCTGTCAAGATTGCTAAGACTCTTCCTCTTCTAATCTTCACCACTGACCTTCCTCTACCTCATTCCTTTCTCCACCCGCTCTCCTCCTACACCCTGCTGTGAACAGACACACACACACACAAACACAAACACCTAAGCTCAGGTTTGTTTGTTTTTTAGCACATATACCCGGTTACATCATCCCAAAGCCTCAGTGTGTGGTGTTTAAGCTGCTCTGTCGGCTCTGGTGCAGTGATTCTACAACATTCTACAGCAGTGATGAACAGAACAAATGGCTTTAGTCTTCTGTATTCTCACATTACAGAACTGACTTGTGCATCCAGGGCCGTACGTTTAAAGAGCCAAGTGTTTCAACCTCACATTCTCCACAGTGTTCCATGTTTTCCAAGCATCAAGTTCCCGTATTATGGACTATGTGAACAGGTCCTATGGTTCTAGTGCCCTATATTCCCTCGTTTCCACGAGTTCCATGTTCTCAGGACCACATGCCCCTACTGTGCTGTTTAGAAGAGTCCTGCACAAGTTTCTCCTAAAGTTCCTAAAATCCTATGATCCCCTTTCCTCAGTGACCTGCGTTCTTCTGTTTCTACTGGTATTGTGTTCCCAGGGTCTTGTGTTCCCAGCGCTCTTTTTAGGGCCCTGTGCTTTGTTTACCTTATTTCCCATGTTCTCAGAGTTCCGTATTCCCAGAGTTCTACGTTTCCAGGACTTTAAGTTCATACTGTGCGGTGTTTCAGCCAAAGTTCCCTAGAGTCCTGATTTTCCCAGGTATCCTGTTCCTAGTGTTTAGTGTTCCTGGGTCTTATGTTTGCATGGTTCCATGTTTCCAGAACTCTAAGCTCCCACTGGGCCATGTTTTAGCCAAACATTCCCAGACATCCATGTTTCTAGGCCCTGAGTGCCAACAGCTATGTTTCTGTTTAAAGTGTCCAGGGTCCCGTATTGTGTATTCCTGGAGTTTTCACACTAGAGTCCCGGGACTGTTTTTTTTTTTTTAATGAGCATGAACACAATCGTTCCGCGCTCAGGAACCGCGCCCGAGTCTACTAGAAAAGGTAGTCTCTCGAGAAAGGTATGGCGTACTCGGGCACTGATCGAATCAGATATGGAAGCCAGTTGCACCTGAACACGGAAAGCCAATACAGTAGAAAGGAATGCGAGAGCAATTTTTTTGTCTTTTTTTTTTCAGAAATATCGTAACACGAATATCGACGTCCTTGTTCTCTTCTTCTCTTTGTGTTTAATGGTGTCTCGCAAGACACCATTATACTGCCATCTGCTGTATCGGAGATCCTAAGCATTATATTTCACAAGCTACAAAATCCACGTACT